>BJBW01007280.1:0-62812 GCA_004320125.1 Scolopax mira
GGGACCTTAAAGAGCATCAGTCCCACCCCCTGCCCTGGGCAGGGACACCTCCCACCAGGCCAGGTTGCTCCAAGCCCCATCCAGCCTGGCCTTGAACCCCTCCAGGGATGGGGCAGCCACAGCTTCCCTGGGCAACCTGGGCCAGGTTCTCACCACCCTCACAGCAAAGAAGTTCTTCCTGACATCTCATCTCAATCTCCCCTCTTTCAGTTTAAAACTCATTTTATGACTCCCTTCCCTGATCAAGAGTCCCTCCCAATCTCTCCTGGAGCCCCTTTAACTGTCATTGAACTCTTAAACTTCTTAAACTGTCACAAATAGGAAAATATTAATTATTTTTTATTGGTTATAATCAGTCTTCAACTGGCTTTGCAGAATGATTAAATGGCATTATTAGTCCTTGTGGCTACAACAAAATCCATCTTCAGCCTGGTTGTGCTCCGCTGTGAACAGTGAGAGTTTCCATGTTACCAGCTAATGCTTGTGGCATCTGTCACAGGACAAATGTCAGTATAATATTAATTTATTCCTACTAATTATAATTCAAACTAAGATAAGGGTGGTGGAGCACTGGAAGAGGTTGCCCAGGGAGGTGGTTGAGGCCCCTTCCCTGGAGACATTCAAGGTGAGGCTCGACAAGGCCCTGGGCAACCTGGTCTGGTTGGAGATGTCCCTGTGACTGCAGGGGAGTCAGACTAGATGGCCTTTGAAGGTCCCTTCCGGCCCAGATGATTTTGTGATTCTGATGACTTAATTTGCCAGTGAAATCTGTAACTTGTAAGAAAGATGCTTGCAGCAAGTCCTTCCCGTCTCAAGAAACAAAAGAAATTTTTATGCTGGCATTTTCATAATGTGTTCTGTTTATTTGTCTCACTGGATAAAATGGGCAGAAATTGCCGGAAATCAGTGGTGTATGTAGCACCAGCTTGATGCTTTTTAAGGGTTTGCAGTGGAAGCTTGATTTAGTTGCCTAAATCTGGCCTCCAGCTGCTTTTCCAGACGGGAGCCAGTCTCCCATAGATCCTGTTGGGTCTGCCAGGCTCCTGACAGTGTCTCACAGAACCCCGAGTATGTCAAATAGCATTAGATGTTTACATTTAAGCAACAGATTGAGCGCTGTAGGTTTAAATATCAAGCCTATATTGCACATAAGCTTCACTGAAGTATCTTAAGAATCTCTGTGGAAAAGCAAAATGCTTCTGGGCTGAGATGATGACAAATTCAGTAGATTTGTCCGATGTGGATCACGATTGATCAGTTCCTGTTTGAACCCTGGGATCAGGGAACCTAGGATGAGGTCAGGAGACGGGATTCATGTTGTCTAAACTCATTCCAAATAAATACTGGCTTGGATCTAAGGATTCATCTGCTTTTATGTATCCCTAATAATGTTTCCTAAAGATTCTACATTTAAAAAACAAACCCAAAAACCAAACAGCTCCAAAGAACAGGGATATTATTTCTGGGGTGGTATGTTGCTTGTTGGTTTGGTTTTGGGTTTTTGTTTTTTTTGCTATTTAGAAGTGTGGCTAATTCTACTGTCTCAAAGCACCCTGTGGTTTTTAAATGGGTATAGATATTTCCATCTCCCTACTATTCTAAAGGGCTGACAGTGTTCATCTGTGCTGTTAAACCACTGCTGTGTTGGCTGCAGTTCAGTAGTAAATGGAATCATTCTATTATTATAGAGTTGTGAAGTGCTTTGTGGTCTGTCAGAATGTGAAATGTTTTGTGACCGTTTGCCAGATAGGTAAATATCTCAGCCATTTTACCCTCCTAAAAAAAATAATAAAGTGAAAATATTTTTAAATATATGTTGGCATTTTCATTAGCGAAGTTATTACTTTTTACAGGAAACTGGAATCCCGGGGAAGAAGTGGTACACTGAGAGTTATCCTGCCGCTTTTTTATCAAAATACACAGTGTTTGAATAACAAGGAAATAAATTCACTTGGATTTTTGGTAGTTTTGACTCCTAATTTTGTTTCTTTTTGAAGCTTTAGGCAGCTGAATTAATGCAGTGTTGTATGACTTTGTGTAGGAACTTCAGGAGATTTGGAATTTCAGGGGTGTTCTCACTGTTTTGTGGGAAGGAAATGCATCGGTTTTCCTGAAAATACCAAGCAGAAACAATAAAGCCTTTCCATCTGACATGTTTTAGCAACTCAGCAGTGGTATCATACAGTAGTATCCAGGAATATTGTAGCTTGGAAGGGTCCTCTGGAGGTGGGATTGTCTGGCTGCCCACTTGAAGCAGGACCAGCTTATTTAGATGAAGCTGCTCTTGAATCTCATTCCGATAAATTCTGAATATCTCCAGAGATGGAAATTCCTGAGCCTCTCTGTGCACCAGTGTGGTGTTTAATCATTGTCATCATGAAATGTTTCTTTCCTTACATCTACTTTGAATTTCCCTTGGAGCAGTTTGTGTCTGTTGCCTCTCAGCCTGGCACCATGTACCTCCAAGATAATTCTGGATCTCTCTACCCTCTTGCTATATGGTTGATGACAGCAGTAAGATCCCACATCAACTTTATTTTGGGGGGGTTGAACAAATTTTGTTTTCTCAGCATTTTCCAGTACATTGGGTGCTTCAGCCCCCAGTCATCTTGGTGATCTGTTGTTGGACATTTAATGGAATGGTGACACATTCTGGTACAGCAACGTCTGTCTTATAGTAGGAATATCAAAATAAAGCACATTATTGAAGATGTAGTATCAAAAATACTGAATGGAAGGTGAATAATTGCTTTTGTTAACCTTGCTAACTGCAAGCACCATTACTGTACGCAGCCCAGTATGGGTTTGGTCATCTTTATCACAAGGACGTACTGCTGTTGTCCTCCTTGCTATCCAGATAGTGTTTGGCCTGTCTCACAGTTTATTTCATCCTAAATGCAAGGACTTTTGCATTTCCCTTTATTAAGCTGCAGTTACGCTGGGCATGAATGCCTGCGGTGTGGGAATCTCACAGGAGAAATGAGAGGTTGAAATACAGTTGCAGAGATGGGATCTCACTAGAATCACAAAATAGTGATAGGAGAGATGGCATAGTGTGAGGCTTATGATGGATACACACTATTGAGAAAGCATCACGAATGTAAGGAAGAGGAGATATGTCCAACGAGGAGCCTGGAGTGGTGTTTCAGACTAGATGATGAGCCCTTGGGAAGTTACGAGGGAGGACCAGATCAGCATGTGTGACATTTTGGTAGGCATCTTCCATAGACAATCTGATCAAGAAGAAAAAGTAGATGAAGCCTCTTTTTGGAGAAATGGAGAAAGTGTTATGATCACAAGCACTGGTCCTTTCTCTGGTGCTGAACATCTCTTGGAATGACACCAGTCCAGGTCACTGGTGAGCATTCAGAACAACTCTTGATACAGGTGACATGGAAGCTGAGCAGGGAGGACGCTCTAGTAGACTGAATAAGGAAGAAGTGGTCAAGTCTGTGAAGCCTGACGGGAGTAGTAACCATGACATTGTGGCTGTGAAGTTATGAGAACTTTCAACACACTGGACTTGTGTGGCAGTTGGATGTGGTGACACACTGGGAAAGCGTATGTTTGAATGCTGTAGGTCACTGCCAAGACTTTGCATCGGGAGTTCAACGGTGCTGTAGGTCGGTGTTGGAGATCTGCGCAGGTAGTCTTCTGCCAGAATATTCCTTATTGCTACCATTTCTTTTTGTTTACTAAAGGATATAGAAAGACAAGCTAAATGAGAACAGAGGTATTTTAGGAAGGCTATCCTAAATAACTCACCTTGAAATGTTCTCACAAATTGCTTTGGAAACCCCCTTAGGTGTTTTCAGAGGGGAGAAGGAAACCATTAAGGGACTATTCCAAGCCAAAAAAAATCCTGTATTTGCTGTAAGATGGATGATGAAGATGCACCTATTACATTTTGTTAATTCTTCATGAACAAACAGAGGACAGAATTGTCAGGATCCCCCAATTCCTTTTCTAGACAAACCAATAACAGAGAGATGGCATAACAAATAGAAGCAAATTACAGAGAGAATGATTCAAAAAATAGCAGGTAAAAGATTTATTTTTGGGCAGTAACAGTGAGAAGGTATTTAAATTCCTTGGCCTCCTTACTTTATACTAAATATTTGGCAATTTTGAAATAAAACTTCTTTAATGAAAAACAATTGGCTAGGTAAAAGCAGGCAGATAAAATATTGTAGCATGGATTTTACAATGCCAGAATACTGGAAAAGGATCACAGACTGTTTTCTGTTGTAATGGAATGAGGGGCAAAGATGAAGCACCAGATGATAAATGGATTAGTGATGCTTCTAATGTTGTACATTATATTCAACTCTATATGTTTTGCAATTTTTATGGTATTTGGCTTTGTTCATGGGAAGAATCTACTATGAGCCCATTTTAAATATTTCTTTTGATGTTCAGGTCTGATCAGGGGGAATGTATATGAGTTGCCAAAGTAAGACTTGCATTTCTCCTGGAGAAACTGGCTACCCATGGCTTGGATGGGAATACTCTACACTGGGTTAAAACCTGGCTGGAAGCTGGGCCCACAGAGTGGTGGGGAATGGAGTGAAATCCAGTTGGCAGGTGGTCACAAGTGGTGTCCACAGGGCTCGGTACTGGGACCTGTTCTCTTTAATCTCTTTATCAATGATCTGGACGAGGGGATCAAATGCACCCTCACTAAGTTAGCAGATGACACGAAGCTGGGTGGTGGTGTCGACCTGCTGGAGGGTAGAAAGGGATCTGGACAGGCTGGATGGATGGGCTGAGGCCATCAGGATGAGGTTCAATAAGGCCAAGTGCAGGGTCCTGCACTTGGGTCACGCCAACCCCCTTCAGCGCTACAGGCTGGGGGCAGAGTGGCTGGAACTGCCTGGCATAAAAGGACCTGGGGTGGTTGGTCACGTGTTGGCTGAGCATGAGCCAGCAGTGTGCCCAGGTGGCCAAGAAGGCCACCAGTATCCTGGCCTGTGTCAGGAACAGTCTGGTGAGAAGGACCCAAGAAGTGATCATCCCCGTGTACTGGGCACTGGTGAGGCCATGCCTTGAGTCCATGTTTTGGGCCCCTCACCACAAAAAAGCCATTGAGGTGCTGGAGCAGGTCCAGAGAAGGACAACAGAGCTGGTGAGGGGTCTGGAGCACAAGTCTTATGAGGAGAGGCTGAGGGAGGTGGGGGCCTTTAGTTTGGAGAAAAGGCTGAGGGGAAACCTTATGCTTTATAACTACATGAAGGGGGGGGCGTAGAGAGGTGGGGGTCAGTCTTCTCTCCCAAGGAACAGGTGATGGGACAAGGGGCAATGACCTCAAGTTGTGACAGGGGAGGTTTAGATTGGATATTAGGAAACATTTGTTCACTGAAAGGGTTATAAGGCATTGGAATGGGCTGTCCAGGGAAGTGGTTGAGGCACCATCCCTGGAGGTATTGAAAAAATGGGTTGACATGGTCCTCAGGAATATGGTTTAGTAATTTTTATTTCCTATTTCTTATTTTTTGACCTTCTGTCATGTAATTAAAAACAAACAAAAACAAAAAAAACACAACACTTTTTTTTCAGGGCTTGTGGTTTCTTATGGAAGTGCATTGATGAGGAAGTGTTTGGAGAACAGCAAAACTAAAGAGAAGGCAAAGCAATAAAAGTGCTCAGTGATAACAAAAGTTTGGCTTTAAGTTCTGTAAGTTCTTTATCCTTTTCACCATTGCTAGCATTTATGGAACAAACATAAAAATACAAAATAAAACCAGAAGTCTGATTCAAATTAGTACAGAAACTCCTGTAGAATGCTGCTGGGATTTCATGATATCCATGAATTTTCAGTCATTTTCCACAATATTTGGTATGTAACATATTGGGAAAGAAGTAAACAGGCATCTCTACAGCCAGTAAATTATGATTCATGGTAGCAGCAAGGATAAGTTGTATTACAGGCTAAAATGAGAGACAGCACCAGGTGTGTTTGAATAAATAGATTCCAGGTGGTATAATCTCCAAATATTGGCTGCAACATGGAAGATAAATTTTTCATGAACTGTATCCCAGTATATGGGATAATCTAAGAGATAAGTCATTTGCACCAAGGTTACAAATACTGAAAAACAATTCACATGTCAAGTACATTTCTAGCTGTTACTTTGGTTAGCGAAAGCCATTTCCAAATCTCTTGACAAACATAAAAATGTGTGTGTGAATTCCAAACAGGTTCCTTCTTCCCTGATTCCATTTTTAAATCTGAAGAACTGATTATGAATGGAATAGCACAGAGAGTGTGGGTCACAGTTCAGCTGGAATCCTGAGGTTAATGCTTGAAAACAAAGGCATTGCTACAAAGCTCACAAGTGTCTTCAGTGACGTGTGATTCCAAAGTCAGGTATCAGCACTCCATATGCTTTTTTTATTGATCCACCAGACTCTAGGAAATATCTAGGTACATGGTGTCTTTTCAAAGTGACAACTGAATAGTTTTCAATGTCTGAAAGGTCTTTTTTTTTTCCTCTAAATTTGGAGTTAGATTCTGTTCTAAATTGGCAATAACCCTTATGGGTAGAAACCAGTGTGGGATCATACTCCATTTTCTCAGTCTTCTGTCTAAGCCATATGGACTTTGGGTTCCCTATAGCTCTGAAAAGTGTCTTTCTGTCACCACTCTGGTTTTGCTTGTAGAAATCTATTTTGTGCGTATTCCAGGAAATCCCACTACAGTATGTTGACTTTTTCTTTTTGTGGTTCTTGACTGCTAATCATCACAAGAAACATGAACAGGGTCATTCTCCCAGTCTCTCATTGTTTCTGGTAGTAGCAACAGATGCAATATATCAGAGAGATAGCATCACAGAGGATTTGTCCTGCTGAAGAATGTTCTCCTGTAATTGTTGCAGAAAAACAGATGCAAATTACTATTCTAATCTTAAGAACCATAAAGAAGAGCAAAAACTTTTTTCCTTCTCTCCTAAAGCTGAGTTTAGCTAATTTGTTTTGGATCAAGTCTACTGATGGCACTAAAGTAACCACAATGTTACCTGTCATGGTGGCGCTGCTGCAAAAAAAAAAAAAAATTAAGAAAGATATGGGCAGATGAGGGGGTGGAAATACCCATCTGGAGATACGCTTTTTGGAAGGAGGCACCACAGTGCACAGAAGGACTTGAAGGACTGTGGCCCATCAGGGGATGCTAAGAAACAGAGCTGCAGGAAAAACTGAGGAAGAACTTGTAAGAAAAAGGGCAAAAAGTGAAGTGTGGGAGAGGAAGCCAGGAAGAAGGAAATTAGATACTAGAAAGAATTTAATTCCTTTGAGGGTGGTGAGACACTGGAATAGGTTGCCCAGAGAAGCTGTGGCTGCCCCATCCCTGGAGGGGTTCAAGGCCAGGCTGGATGGGGCTTGGAGCAACCTGGTCTGGTGGGAGGTCTCCCTGCCCAGGATCCTCCTTGTGGAGGATCACCAGGAGGTAGTGTACTCCTTGTACTACTCTGTGGTTTAATTTAGTCCTTAGTGTTTGTGTCATTTGAAAATAATTAGAAATTATGAAAAACATTTCCAAAAGCATATAAAAATGTTTTTGCTACGATTTCATTGCCAGTATGCATTTAAATAAAACTTCCTCCATATACACCCAAATAGAGGAACTATGGGACCACTCTTATGAGTTCTTGCCCTCTGCAGTGCAAATGTCTCTTCATCTTCTATATTTAGAAGTAGGACCACAGGTTTTAATAGTGCCACTCAAATGCATATTTATGTATGTTAGCTTTTGTGGCACTAGGGCTTTTTTTTCTTTCTGAGTACTCATAGATCACTTAAGTAAATCCATTTTCTGTAGGGTTTTGAGGAGAATAATCTGTTGCCGTGTCTCTAAATGTCAAAGGAAATTCCCCCCCAGTTGTGCAGAGGAGTTCAAAAATTCTCATTCTTCCTTCAGTGTGTATTAAAATATTGTGAGATCAGCCACTGGGAATGCTAAGAGTTAGTGAAGATATTTTCTTTTCCTGAGTGAGCATATTCTTTAGAAATGTCCTGTGAATTGAGTTATGGAACCCAAATGCTGTATCCATGTCAAAAAAGAAAAGATCTTAAGATAGTTAAGAGTAGCATATATGTAGAATCAGGCAGTTCAGGGCCACCATACTAAAATATTATGCCTTCCCTTTGTGTAGTCTATAGTAGTGTTAATTTTCCTAACAGGTAGATTGACAGCTATTAAAAATACTAAAATAGGCAATTCTTTCCTCTTTCTTAGCCTATATTCTTTGGCTTTTAACCAAAATTATAAGAAATATGCCGTATTTCAGACTCAAACCTTTTCTCTTCTGTGAAAAATACATACAAAATTTTTCTGTGTTGCCTTTAAATATTTTTTCCTCTATGCACACAAACCATCACTTTACCTCATATTTTCTTCATGCTTTTACTAGAGGACATAGAATATGAGGTTGAAGCAGCAAAAATATTGCTACCAGCAACAACGTTACCAACTTCTTTAATGACTTATTAACAATCATCTGTATGATGCTTGGAGTGACAGAAGGAATAAATTACAGAGAATAAAGGTCAACAGAAAAATTTGGGTTGTGTGGGGGAACCGGAAAGTGGAGAGTATCCAACAATAAAAAATGTGAACCTGGTATTTCTTTCCCTAAACATCATCTCTGCTGTTCTTTACAGTTTTCTCTAATCAGTTCTATCTCTTCTAAATTTCAGATTGGACCTCTAAGCCACTAGAGATGACTTAAAAGTAGGGTTAGGCATAAAGAAAAAGCATCCGGTAGATATTGGGAAAGGTGTAAAATACAGATCATGAGATCTGAAGCTGAAGTGTAGGAAATGCTGTACAGGAAGTATGCCAAGAGGCATGATGAGCATGAATACATTATAGAACATAACTTAAAGATGCAAGATGCATGTTAAACTTAGCAGATAGTGTAAAGAAAAAAAAAACCTCAAAGACCTAGAAATAGGTTACCTGTTTTTGTTGAAGGTCTTTATCTTATATGATTCTGTTATAATTATTTATAAAGAACTCCATTTCTATCATAGATCTTGCAATATGTATAAAAGAACATTGTAAAGGCAGTGTTTCATTTATTTATATACACACACACCCTTCTTCCCAGCTTCCCTCAGTATATGCAGCTTTATTATAACTTGGTGTTGATTATTGGTGTCCCTTCATTACACTCAATTATTGTAGTTCCCTCTGGAGCTTTTCTAATTTGATATCTGAAAGTTATTTTTCTAATGGACTTCTAAAGTCAGTTTTACAGACAGTTATTATTTTAGCCATAGGTTAACTAGTGTGCAAAACAGCAATAATATGTGTGTTTTCTTACTGTTTTCTTTTGAATGTAGTGGTGTGTGTGTCAGAAGTGTACCAAGCTAAGTTGGCATGTCATAACCCCTAACCCCTCATAGTGCTAATAATCAGGAGAGATTTTAGATTATTTTTTTTTTTGAGAAAGGATCTGAGATCTATTTGCATGTTGACCCAAAAAGTCCTGCATAAGCATGTAGCCAGTGTTCTTTATTTTTCTAAAGATTATTCTTTTATTGGAAAAAAAAACAAACACATTGTAGCACATCAGGTAAGCTAGAAACTCTAGCAGTGATTCTTTGGGCATTACATATGTTGCAGATGTGTGATTCTGGAGGGGTTCGGCATCCTGGCTGAAATGGGCAGCAGGTGTTTGAAATGTGGCTGCTGTGTCATTTCCTGCTGTTTAATCTGTTGGTTTTAGTGTCAGAAAGAATTACAAGGCAGACCGATCACCCGAGTGACATTAAGAAAATCTGTTCTTTCTGTTGCTCTGCCTGACAGTTTATCAGGTGAATTGTGGCAAACATTATTGCATCGACTGCAGTAAGCATTAGGGTCACTGGAGGGTCAAGTTTGCCTTCTGTGAGGGAATGTGCTATATATTGCTTTCTGAACCCTCCAAATGGCCTAACACCTCCCTTACTTATCTCTTCCAATAAAGCATCTTTGACAGCAAATATAATCTCTGCTTCTTTCTCAAAAGACAGAGATGCAGTGGAGTATGCACCTGGCATTCTCTTGAATTACCCTGTTGGTGAAGAAGCTGATTATGTCCTTAAGTGCCTTCAGTAATCTGCTTCTCCTCCCTCATCCTGGGAAAAAAAATTGGGAACATTCCGCTTTCAAAGTGAGCGGGAAGTGCTTGAGCTTGAAACGGCTCTAAAGTGTTGAGGTTTAGTTGCATAAATCATAGAACCATCTAGGTTGGAAGGGACCTTTAAGATCATCTAGTCCAACCATCTATAGAAACAAAATGCCGACTGGTCTCTGTAGCTTTCCTCAATGTGCAAACCAGGGTGTGGAGACAACAGCCTCCAGTACATCTTGACTTTAGGACTTTGTCTACATTTGAAGCAAATATAACCAAAGAATAATACAAAGAAGATTGCCATGTGAGGGAATGATGTTGAGAAACAAATGAAAGAAGAGGGGAAAAAGGTCAAGGAAGATACTGAGCTTCCACCAGAGCTTCAATGCACAGCAAGTTAAGGCTTGTTGGCAAGCTGCAGAAATTTGAAAAGTCAAAGCCTCCATTTTAAACTGCCATAAATCAAGCTCACTTCACTGCTTCATCATGTCTGGCCTTGGTCAAATCACTTAGCCTTCTGCTTCCTCTGTATTTCCGTTTATCTCTTAAGGATCTCAATTTTTATACATTAGCACAGACAATCGATGACAGTGATAACTTCTGAGGTTCCCTATTGCATGAGCATGTGAGAGATTATAGATTTACAGTTTGTATTGTCACAGAGTCCAAAGGAAAACATGTGTCAACACAGATGTAATATATTTATGGAAATATATCTTCATGAACTTGATATTCTCAATTGTCAAAGCACATTAGGGAGACCAAATAGGATGGATCCTGAGCTTAGGTGCTCAAAAGGTTTATGGAGAAAATTATACCATTCTACTTCTTGTAGATTTTAGCTAAATAACATGTTTAAGCCGTGAATTTCAATCAAGAGTACAGCGCTGGTCTTGAGAACATCACCAGAAGATATTGATTTCTGATCGTTGTGAGCATTTGAAGAAAATAATTTGCAGGAAAAAACCCCTTTCTATCTGAGATGTATAAAATGTACAACGTAAATGCCAGGGATTTTTTGAACTATTGAGAACTCTCTAGTTATCAGCTGTTATCTTCAACCCCTTTACATTTATTAAATCGTATGTTGAGATAAAAAAAAATTGCTCTATTTCCTAATTCTCACTTTCCTTTGAAAAAAAAAGTGTATGTTCAATAAGAGTTCAGTGTTTGTACATTTTTTTTAATGGTGTGGAATGTGACAAATCCTGAGAATCCTGGTTTTGGTAACATTACAGTTCTTTTTCTCTATAATTTTCTAATCTAAAACTTTTTTAACTTAAATGGTACTACCCTCTTAGTTAGCTCTTATCTTTTAGACACTAGTGTCTTTGTCATAGTTTCTCATCTCCCTTTCATCACGGCCTGCACCATCCTTAGCCGTAGAGTTGGAATCCCTCTGTCTATTGTATCTCATCTTTCTCAAATTAATAATGAAAATTGTTAAGAAATTCCAGTAGCTTTCACTGTCTCTTTTAGAGGTGTTATGTGCTCTGTGGGGACTAGCTCAGAGGTGGAAAAGAAATGGTGAAGGTTTCTTGGAAGCACAACAGCAGGAATTTATGCAACTGATATTTTGACATTAAGATGTGCTAGTAATGGTGCTGTGATATACACATGTTATTAGCTATCAAAAATCACTAAATAATACTATTCAAAGTTAAGAATGAAAGACGTAGCTTTTCCATGGCTTTGAATCTTTTACCTATGGTAAAAAGCCAACTAATCTGAGAGGTAGTAAAATATGCTTTACTTCTTTGATGAAACTTGTCTCTTTTCAAGTGTATTTGGTTTCAAAGACAAAACGGTGAATTACAATAATATCAAGAATCAACATCTTCTTGTTGCTTTGTGCTAAAAATAGGTGTTTGCTGAATCTTGATTTGACTACAGTGAGAGAAAAGCAACTTTTACTCCTGTGAGAACGCCTACCTAGGTCAGCAGGAACATGATAGAACAAATACATACACTTCTTGTGGCAGCTGAAGAGCTAAAGATCTTTGCAGTGCTTGGCTTACAGTGATGAGTGACAGTGTTGGCGTGGATACCCAAAGACACAGTCTGACAGGCTACATTTGTCACTCTTCTACTGTTTCTCTCTGGTAATGCAACTGTTAAGGAAAGACTGGTTTCTAAGTATAATGAAAATATTCTGTGGTTTGACATTTTCATAGATCCTGTGACTGAAGTTGATAGTTTCCAATCAAAAGTATTCCAAAGATGAAGGTAATCCATTACTTGAAATAGTACATGTATCTGCTTAGAAAATACAAATAGTCATAAAAGAATCATACCAATACTTTTTGTGCCCCCTAGTTGGAATTGTTTGCCCTGTAGGGAGGTTTTAAGGTTGCTCAACACTGGACAATGTTAGTAGTGATAAAGCATTAGCAGGGAAAGAGTGTGAGGAGGGGGGTTTGGCAGAGACAATGTGTGATGAACTGATCACAAGCCCCATTTCCTGTCCCTAAAGTGCTGCTGGGGAGGAGGTAGAGAAAAATCATGAGTGATGTGAAACTAAGGAAGAAGGGAGGCATGAAGGGAAGGTGTTCTTAAGATTTGGTTTTATTTCTCATTGCCCGATGATGATTTGATTGGCAATAAATTAAATTCATCTCCCAACTTGAGTCTGTTTTGCCTGTGATGGTAATTGTTGGGTGATATCTCCCTGTCCTTATCTCAACCCCTAACCTTTCATTCTATTTGTCCATCTGAGGAGGGGGAGATGATAGAGTGGGCTTTGGTGGGTTCCAGGCAGGGCCAACTGACCACAATCATTTAGAGTTTACAAACAGGTAAAAAAGATGAGGTGACCTTTCCACGCATGTCTTCCTATTATGGTACACAGGCATGTGAATTCTCAAGGTTGCTCTAAAGAATGTTTTCTAGTGTTCCACTAGTGCATCCTAACTCATCAAGCCACAGGAAACCTTGGTCATGAAGAATGGCCCCTCATAACAAGTCACAGCTAGGAAGGCCAGACCAAACACTAAGATGTGAGTTTCCACAACTCACTACTCTAAACAGCAATTGAAATTCTTCAGGGGCCTGTACCTGACAACTAATGTTCAAAAAAAGACGATGAATGAAAAGATAGATAATTGCAAGTAAGCCATTTGACATTTTCATTTACTTAGAATTCTAACTGCAGTTATTTGGATAGATCACAGGGTATTTTTTTTTGCAAGGGGTCACTTCTAGTGCAGGGGCAGCTCAGAAAAAAAATGAAATTCCCAGTGGCTCTGTAAGTAATCTGTGCCTACTTTGGCCTGTGATATTGATAACACCATACTTTTTACCAAGAAAAATCATGGAATCGCTTAGTGGAAAGGACTTTGTGTCCCAATATTTGTATCACAACACTTGGTAGCTCTGCTGAAGGTTGATTTTGGATTCAGATTTGATTTTGGTTTTTTACAAAAAACATTTGTTTTCTGGTTAAATCTGGAGATCTGGACTTTCCTAGAATAACCCAAAATGCAAATATGAACTGACATAACCCTTTCTCTCCCTGTTTTAAAACTAATAGAATAATTTGGTGCCAGAACCGTCATCTTTGTTAAATAGTTTCTGCTGTCCCTTGAGGGGTTGACTTTCCCATTGTGTGTTTTGCTGTACGCTGCCCAATGTTACATTGTGCTTGGAGTGGGAGTGGGAGCCCTTTTGGAGTGGTGCTGGGTTTGCTGAATGTTCCATTTTACCCTGTGTAAAGCATTATTTTGAAAAAGCTCAAGTCCTGGGTAAAAGCTGGATCCCCACACACTTCTTTCTTGAGGACAATTCTATCGTAGGGGTGGGTTTCACCTTGACTGCTCTTCGTTACTGTGCAGGTAATAGTCATTACTTGTAGAAGAAATGGTGTTTCTTTCTTCTTGTTGTAATGCAATCAAATTCTTAGCAGGGATTCTGCTGAATATAAATCAATAGCACTAGTGCAATAATGCAAGTGCATCTTTTTCCCAAGAACTGGAGAAAGGCAAGGTCAGCAGTGAAGGATACAGGCAGTCACATCTCATACATGTCTTGTTGGATGGGGTATGCAACAGCTGCATTTAATGCTTCTGCCCATTGGTCATAAATGCAGATTGTTGTGTTGTACTAAGTAAATCCAAAGATGAAATAAAGCTGAGAAATGTAGTAAGAAACCCCATATCATTCTGTGACTCTGTGATGTTGTTGTGTCTCTTACGTTTCTAGTTTTTATGAATAAACTGGTTTAAACTTACATGGAAGCTTGAACCATTTCAATTGTAGGTGTGTATTACCTAACTTGAACATAGGAAGTTCCATCTAAACAGGAGTAGAAACTTCTTTCCTGTGAGGGTGGCAGAGCCCTGGCAAAGGCTGCCCAGAGAGGTGGTGGAGTCTCTGTCTCTGGAGACATTCAAACCTGCCTGGACATGTTCCTGTGCAACCTGCTCTGAGTGAACATGAGTGAACAGGGGGTTGGACTGGATGATCTCCAGAGATCCCTTCCAATCCCGTGTCATTCTGTGATTCTGTAACTGACAGCACAGAATATTCACTATGGTTAAATAATTCAGACTGAAGTCCAGATCCTGTTCCAGGGCTCTGCCACCCTCAAAATACAGAAGCTCCTCCTCATCTTTAGATGGAAATTCCCATGTTCAAGTTTGTTTGTTCCCTCTTCTCCTGTCCCTGGGCACCACAGAAAAAAGACTAGCCCCATCCTCCTAACACCCACCCTTTAAGTATTTAGAGGCGTTGATCAGATCCTCCATCAGACTTGACTTCTCCCGACTAAAAAGACCCAAGTCCCTCAGCCTTTCCTCATCAGAGAGATGCTCCAGGCCCCTCATCATCTTTGTAGCCCTCTGCTGTACCCTCTCCAGCAGTTCCCTGTCCTTCTTGACCTGGGGAGCCCAGAACTAGTCCCAGTGCTCCAGATGGGGCTTCACCAGGGCAGATCAGAGTTGGAGGAAGATGACCTCTGCTCCACCTGCTGGTCACACTCTTCCTGATGCTCCGCAGAATGCCAGATTGGTGTATCTTGATGAGATTAAGCGTTATGCTCAGAAATGTGATGAAAAGCTGAAGAAATTCTTCTGCGTATTAGAGCTGAAGCTTACTATCCACTGAGGATTTTATGTACCAGGAACTGTGTTGCTTAAAGGGGTTTGTGCTGAGCCTATTAAAGGCCAACTGCCAAGGCACACTGTTTTCTTCCACTACATTTGAAATAACTTCACTTGGTGACTTCCATGTATGTGTTTCCTGGAGTATGCTGAGAGTACCTGGTTGTGTACCCACCAGCCTGCAGCTTTTTGTTACACATTTTGTCAGTTTTGGTTGGCTTCATCTTGTCATTATCATTCGTGCAGTATGTCAGTAGCTAGATAGAAGTTCAAACCATTTTGCTTTGAACTCGTTACCTTTGAGTCGCATTGAAAAACACAATAAGAATAAAACTGTTTGGGATGAGAGCTTTGGATTATTAGCTTTCCATACCAGAGTCATTAGTTTTTGTTTTACCTCTGTCAGCTCATCTGTGGAAAAGGCAAGAAACACAAAGTGTAATGTGTGCAATATATATACACACAGTTGTATTTCAATAACTTATGCTCAATGCTACATTTTTTTTCTCTTTATATTCATGTTCTTTGTGGATGAGCTAATTTTCCTTTGGTTAGACAAAATTTGGGTCTTCTGCATATCATCAATAAATAACAGCAGAGTTTCTCAGTTTCGGGATAAGGCTGATCATTCACTTTGCTTTGTGTGTACTTGTGAATACATTATTCTCCTAACATAGAATTTTAGAAAGTCATCAAACCTGTGTTCAATTTGGTAAACTAAATCAATTTTGGGAAGTTACATTTCTCTTACCATTTTCAAAATTGGAACATCTTGATTTTTGCAACATTTTACTACCTTTTTTTTTTTAAATTATTCATTTGTTTATTTTCAGGAATAGAAACACTCCAAAATGAAAAAGTGTGTGTTTCCTCCATTTCTATGAAAATCATATTCACTTGGTGGGTTTTCTTCCGTGTTCTTTTGTCAGTTCTACATCAAACCAAACAAATCAATATACACAGGTTCATTCCTAAAACCATCACTGAATCATGCATGTAATTGGGTTTTTTAAACATGTATTAACATAAATAAGAAGCATTAAGTATTCAGAAGTTGTGTAAGTCAATATAATTTTGATGCTAAGGACCTTGAGTACCCGTATGTGGATAAATAAAAGAAACTGTGTTGATTTTCAGTGCTTCCAAACAACAAATATTCCTATTGTCAAGAGTAAAAAGACCAAGGTGCAACCCAGGATTTCTAGAATAGTTGCTACCTTTGGATGTTTACTGATTTAAATGCTTAACTGTGTGCTCACAACAAAAAATAGAATTTTTTCATAGTATTAGAGTTGACACATTTTCATTTTTTACTTCTCAAGTTCCTGTGGAATTGTATTCAATTTTTAAAAATGGTGTGAGAACAAAAATAGCTTACTGTTCTGTCAGTGAAACTTTAATTATAGTGCTTGCGGGTGGGAAGAGAGACAGTAGGTCATGTCTTTATTAAAACATATCTAATTAAGTAGTGTATATAAAGCTTTCTCCTCTTACCATGAGCCTGCTTTTTGATAGAAACCTGACAGCTGATTGGGCTGGAATTAAAGAGTGAGTTTGAGGTCAACCAGTGCACTCAGATGTTGCTTTCCCACTGAAACCACACTCGGCCAAGGCACCAGGAGTCAGTTTTAATGAGGCTGGTGCTGCCCAAGAAGGAGATAGATTATAAATTAGTCATATAAGAAAAAGGAGACATAAAGGGCTATACAGAGGAGATAAAACAATTTTGACAGACAAAGAAAAGTGATTTCCTACTGAGGGCACTCACAGGTCCTTCAAAATGAAAGTAGCAGATGGCAGGGTATTGTCACCAAGTTGGGATGACAGTTCTTTAAAAAAAATTATTGTCAAAAATATTTCTCCTATGAAGAAAGGAGCAGAAATGGAAATTTATGAATTTTGGTTGACTGTCTCCCATTTGTTCTCATGGAGGACAGAGCACTTTGGATTGTGTCAAGGTTTGACTCACCCCATGGAAATATCAACTTTGTGTTTAAAACCACGGGCACAAATGATATGTCAACGTTTTGATGGAAAATCTGAAGCTTGGTTTTATGGAAATTAAACAGAGAAAGCAAATCTATTTAGAGAAGTTGCCTTCTTATCTGTGAAGGTGCTCACATTTCTGTGGTTTTCTTTCCTACTTTATACTGGAGCAAGTGTGTTCCCCAAATGTTAGTAAATTTATCCTCATAATGAAAGGATGATTTTAGAAAATGTTATTAAGTCTGTTTTCCTAAAACCAGCTGAGGCAAAACTTGAGTACACAGGGTTTAGTGCCTCTAAATTTTTTTTACTATATTATGTATAATTATTTATTATGTTTTAACTACCATTTTCTTAGACATCTTAAAAACCCAGTTGTGTATTTAGAGTGTGTGTATTAAATAGCTGTGTTATGTCGCTCTGTTATGTTCAAGGCCATCCAAACCCAGCCAAATTCTTGAAGAAGCAAATTGTATTTTCCACACACGGGGGGTTTCAGGAAACTAAGGCCCAGTGTAATGAAGCCCTTTGCCGAAGGTCACATAAGTAGTCTGAAATAGAGCACAGATGTGAGGGAGTTATGTGACAGAACTTTAAGCATAACATCACCCTTCTTTCTTCTAAGTAGTGGCTCTAGGTAGAAATGTGTCTGCTTAATTAACATATTTACCACAAAAAAAGATATTGAGGTGTGATCTGGACAGGTTGGATCAATGGGCCAAGGCCAAGGTGATGAGGTTTCATAGGACTAAGTGACGGGTCCCGCATTTTGGTCACAACAACCCCAGCCTACAACTGTTACCAGTATGTGATTGCTTCTCTTGAAAAGATCTGGAAACCAAGCCCTGGAGAGGTTTTTGCTAAAGGCTGGTGGATCATGTGTTTCTACAGCTTGGAAAACTGTCAAAAATAGTAGTGGGGATTATCTATTGCTCTGGAGGATAAATGTAGAAATAATATAAACAAATACACCTTCTCAGAATAAACTTTTGCCTTTTGGCCCTTAACTGCTCTTCAGGGAAAGAAGGAAAAAAAATAAGAGGTCCTACTCATGGAAAGTTGAAATGAGGCTTGGACCTACAACAAAAAATACGTGGTGATTCCAGAGGTGTCTGAAAGAAAGCCTTTGGTCTTTAACACAAAAAAAATTAATAGAGAAATAAAAGAGTAATAAGAAAAGCTGACCACTTCTCTCCTAGCAGCAATATTTTTTTATGAGCAAACAGCAAGAATAGTAGTATAAACACCTGCCTTTAATAGCTGGCTCACAAGTACCTTAATTGGTCCTCCAGGCTTATCTTCTTCCATCTGAATTTGTAGTGCAGGGAAGGGGACACACCTCTTCAACTGTCTTTTTGGTGCTCTGTCACCTAATGCATAAGTAAATCTGTGTTATGGCTGTTAATTTTGGAATATAACACTCCCTTGCAACTGTAGCGTTGTGCTTGTGTTAGAGCAGCTTTTCTTCACAACTAAAGGAGCCCTGCTCTTTACTAAATGTAACTTTACCTGCTGTTAACGGGGTTAAGTTGTAATATGGTTTAGTGACTCTACAGCACCCCACTCTTTGAGGATGTTGGTGGACAGCTGGTTGAACATGAGCCAGCAGTGTGCTCAGGTGGCCAAGAAGGCCACCAACATCCTGGCTTGTATCAGTACCAGTGTGGCCAGCAGGAGCAGGGCAGTGATGGTGCCTCTGGATTGGGCACTGGAGAGGCCTCACCTCGAGGGCTGTGTCCAGTTCTGGGCCCCTCACCCCAGGAAGGACAATGAGCTGCTGGAGCGTGTCCAGAGGAGAGCCACCAAGCTGGTGAGGGGTCTGGAGAAAAAGTCCTTTGAGGAGAGGCTGAGGAAACTGGGCCTGATTAGTTTGGAGAAGAGGAGGTTGAGGGGAGACCTCCTTGCCCTCTACAACTCCCTGAAAGGAGGGTGGAGAGAGGTGGGGGTTGGCCTCTTCTCCCAAGGGAACAATGACGGGAGCAGAGGAAATGGTATGAAGTTGGGGCAGGGGAGGTTTAGATTAGATCTTGGGAAGAATGACTTTGCTGAGAGGGTGGTCAGGCACTGGAAGAGCCTGCCTAGGGAGGTGGTAGAGTCACCATCCCTGGAGGGATTTAAGAAACGTGTAGACATGGCTCTTCAGGGTATGCTCTAGTGCCTGGGATTGTTGGATTGTGTCTGTGGGGTTTTGTGGGTTTTTGGGGGTGGGTTTTTTTTGGTAGTGTGGTGTTTTGGGGTTTTTCTTTGTGGTTGTAATCAATCTCGAAGGTCGCTTCCAACCAGAAAGATTCTGTGATTCTGTGCTGTAGCCCAGAGAAGGGCAACAGAGCTGGTGAGGGGTCTAGAGCACAAGTCTTGTGAGGAGAGGTTGAGGGAGCTGGGGGTGTTCAGCCTGGAGAAGAGGAGGCTGAGGGAAGACCTTCTTGCTGGGGTGGGTTGGTCTCTTCTCCCAAGGAACAGATGAGAGGATAAGAGGAAATGGCCTCAAGTTGCACCAGGGGAGGTTCAGATTGCATATTAAGAACAATTTATGCATTGAAAGTGTTATGAAGCCTTGGTATGGGCTGCCCAGGGAAGTGGTTGAGCCCCATCCCTGGAGGAATTTAAAAGCCAGGTTGACATAGTGCTTAGAGACGTGGGTTAGTGATGGTTTTTATCAGAGCTGGGTTGATGGTTGGACTAGGTGATCTTAAAGGTCCTTTCCAACCTAGACAATTCTATGATTCTGTGTGTATTTTAGATAAGAAAATTCAAGACTTACCAATGTGCTAACTAGTTTCTTTAGAAAAGCTCAGAAAATATATATCTTGATACTCTTTATGCATTGTCATTATAAAACCATGCCAGTTATTTCTTCTCAGCTAATTTAATGGATTGATGCCTCATAAATCAAATAGCTTGCTGGGTTTATTCACTCTAAGCAGAAATAGTTGTGTTCGTCTCAACTCTTTCAGTACAGCTAATTCTTGCAGTGATGCAAACATTAACTACTGTGAGTGGTTCCAGCTAAGTCAATTAATTTAATGAAGCTTACTCAGAGTAACAAGAATCTAATCACTGATGTAAACTAAGCTATGATAACTCTGTTCTTTTGGAGAATTTATGCGAAAACCACTGTTGATTCCAGGGATATAGTGGCAAAATATTTCAGTAATTAAACATGTCAGGAAAAAACATATTAAACTGTTTCAATGAAGATCTTGTTCCTGGCATAAGATAACATCCTATTTTCTTCATTTTATTTGAGTATACAGAAGCTGGTGACAATCTGCACAGATTGTCAGATCCTAAAAACCTCTCTTACCTTGGTTGCTGAATCTCTAAATAGTTGGATAGTATGTTCAAGTTTGGTTGGTTTTTTCCCCCCTCCTTTCTATAAATGTAGCCTTAGAATCTGGTCATTGAAAAAACTATGAAAATTAAGATTTTTACAATATTAAGTCATTCTTGGAGTAGTGCTTTAATGATAAACCCAACATAAAATGTGTGCTGAAAATAGGAGCTGTCAGGATATATTATTGTATGTACTTGTTAAGCATATGATCTCTTGCTCTTTCTGTTGATGGTATTTCAGAGATGATAACTCCAATCTTAACATCAGCAAGCTACATAGCTGTATATTTCTAAGCTTTCCTCTGTCTGTCAAAAAGCCTAGAGGATTATTTTTTTTAATTTTTTTTTTCTTTACTCTCCTGAAAAGTTGACTTTTAATTCTGTGGCAGGAAACCAACATGTTTACTGGAAGAAAATAAACTTCTGTAAACTTTACAAACTGTTTTCTGTATGTTTTCTTTGCCTGATTTTTTTATATTACTTAGTAAAAGTACTAATTTAACATTGAGATATCACTTTCAAGAGACCAGCATGGAAACTGTGTAAAACACCTGTGTTGCCTGCCCATAGAGGTAGTCTAGAATTGATGGTTCGTTGCAGCATGTTCTGTGCCATCTGTATGTACTACTTGGGTTGTGCCAGCTGGGACAACTGCTGCCTCACTGGTCTGGCAGATCCCAATACATGTTGACAGGACAAGAGGGAACGGTGGGCACAAACTTGAACATAAGAAGTTCCACCTAAACATGAGTCTTTTTCAGACTGTCCGTGTGCAATGTCTATATATAATCACAGAATTGTAGAATTGTCCAGGTTGGAAGGAACCAATCATCTAGTCCAACCCATCAGCCTAACTCTCACTAACCCATGTCTCTAAGCACTGTGTCAACCTGGCTTTTAAATAGCTCCATGAATGGTGACTCCTTCACTTCCCTGGGCAGCCCATTCCAAGGCTTCATGACCCTTTCAGTGTAAACCTTTTTCCTAATCCAGTCGGAACCTCTCCTGGTGAAACTTGAGGCCATTTCTTCTTGTCCTATTCCCTGTTCCTTGGGAGAAGAGATCAGCCCCCCATGTCTATATCCTCCTTTGAAGGAATTATAGAGAGAGAGGTCTCCCCTTAGCCTCCTTTTCTCCAGGCTGAACATCCCCAGCTCCCTCAACCGCTCCTCACAAGACTTGTGCTCCAATATATCAAGTTTGCCTACAGAATGTTATTTTCACCATTATGGTGAACATTGGTCAACTTCTATTCCTGTGTTTACAGATACAGTACTTCTAAGGCTGATAAATTCGACTAGAATCCACAAAAAATGTAATTTTCTTTTTTCAGTTCTTTTTCTCTTGGACTTACTTTCAAAAGGCAGTAAGGAAAACAACAGTTTATCTTGTTATTCTATTAGTTTGTTAGTCAAAAATTGCAGTGGAGTGGCTTTTCTACCAAATACAACCTTTGAATGCTCTTCAGATCCTAAAGGGGTAATCATTGTGTGGGATTTGTGGGGGTTTTAGGTTTTTCTTGTTCATTTGTGGTTTTTTGTGGATGTTGGGGTTTTTTGTTGGTTTTTTGTTTGTTTTTTTCTTCATTGGTTGGAGTAGATGATCTTAAAACACCTTCTGACCTAGGTGATTCTGTGAAATCATAATAGAATTAAACCTGTTCTTGGTTTTTTTTTTTGCTGTCTAGCAGCAAGCAGTCTGTTTCCTAATTTTGATTACTTACTATCAAATTTAATTATTTATTTTAGAGTAGCTGTCTATTTATCTTGAAAAATCAAATCCTGGTGAAGCATGCACAAGTGGAAGGATCTCCTCTAAGTACTATTTTATATGATATGATATTCAGCTGTTGTTACAGATTCACTGCACGCCATTAGAAAATGCTTTACATTTTGACTTCATAACATTTTGAGCTATACAGAAAATTTATTCACATAATTTAATTCTTAGATCAGTAACCAAGCTGAAAAATAACATAATTAAACATTTTTAGGTTTTCCCAACATGAAGATTTTCCATTTGTCCTATCAGGTCGAATGAAACAATGCAAAGTGCTTAATTTTAGACTTTTATTTTTTTTTCCTGATAAAAGCAGTGGAATGTTTGAAAAAAATGCCTAAATTGCATGAAGACTGGAAACAAATCAAGAAGTAATGGTTGAGCTGATGGCATATCTGTCACCCTCCCAGAAAACGATATTTAGAGGCAGGTGAAATAATATGATTTAGCCTTTTACCTCTTAAAGTGTTTTCATATGCAAACTTTCCTTTGCTCAATATGTGGTAATTCCTCAAGTTGATGAATAGTTTGAGTTACTCTAAAACTTAATTACTCTAAATATCAAATTTTACACAATGTGACTAATTTTGAATAGTAAACTTATTTAGTAATTGTTAATAACTTCTTATGCTTTAAAATAGTTTCAAGTCAAAGATAAGAAATTAATTTTGTTTTAAAAGCCATAGACAGGCTATTTTTTTTATTATTTTTAACAACATTTTAAGCATGAAAAACTTGTAAAATCAAGGTTATTTTTAAAATGAAATTTTTGGATATCACTAAACAGAGATTTATATGAATAATTTTTTCCTAGAACCAATTATTACTCATGTTTGTTCATGTATCCATCACAAAAAGGCACACTTATGCTCATGGAACAGATCAGGTACCAAAAGAAAATATAGTGCAGTTGACTTCAGCGATATTACAAAAACTTTGTATGTACATTTAGTAATCTGTAAAATTTGGGCGGAAAACAGGCATGTTGATTATTGACCTGCTTTTTTAAAAAATCTGTTCTGTACATATGTTCTTGAGCACCTGATGTCAACTTCTTCACAGGATCAAGCATAGATGAAGTGAAATCACAGTGTCCAGCATTAACAGCACATAGTGAGTTAAATACAACTTGAAAACAAATGGTCTAAGTTTATTTTGATTTTATGCCATCTGCTAAGGAAATGTGGGTGTTATCACAGAATCACAGAATGATATGGGGTTGAAAGGACCTCTGGAGATGATCTACTCCAACCCCCTGCCAGAGCAGGTCCACCCAGAGCAGGTCCCACAGGAACATGATCAGGCGGGTTTTGAATATCTCCAGAGAAGAAGACTCCACCACCTCTCTGGGCAGCCTCTGCCAGGGCTCTGCCATCTTCACGGTGTTTAGGTGGAACTTCTTATGTTCAAGTTTGTGCCCACCGTTCCCTCTTGTCCTGTCCCTGGACACCACTGAGAAAAGACTGGCCCCATCCTCCTGGCACCCACCCTTGAATATTTTCTTTATCCGTGTAGTAGAAATGACTAGGGAACATAAAGTGGTTAGCTAAGGGACAGAAAATATAATGTGCTATAAAATGAATCCCTCTAAAGAGTCAATAATCTTTGTATTTTGTGGAGGTAGGAATTTTAGTTTCTGGCCTGTGTCTTTGAAGGTGTTTCATAGTTTTCTCATAGCTGTAGGATCAGAAGTTCAGGTACACGAGTCTCTCTTATTTTGGAGAGAAGTATAAACGTATGTGGTATGCTCTTATTTTTGTACTGTAGAAATTACAAAACCAGTGCAAAAAAATCTCAAATCCATGCTGAACTTATTGTTGTGTAAGCCCAAGACTACCTAAGTATTTCAGGGTTTGGAAAGAGTATTTTTAATTTACTAGAGTATGTTGGAAGGCAGGCAATAGATTTGCTGAATGTCATTTAGTAACTGGCAGAGAATGAATGTCTGGGAACTGCGTTTGGAATATTAAGGGCAGAAAGTGTGAGGAGAGCTTCAGAAGAAACTGTGTGCACTGGAAACCATTATAGAGAATCAACAGGGATGTGTTTGATGAGCAGTTAATGAGAATGAATTAATTGCCAGACTCTACTGTTTTACATAAAAATGTGCCTTCTTAAAACTAGATCTTACACTCTGGAAAGTTTGTGAAAATGTCTTTGCCATACAAAAAGAAGGTACTGTAACAACCTTAATATGCATAGGCCTAAATTAATCAGTCAATATTTACTTATTTGTTTAAACTCTATTAGAGTATTGAGGCCTAAGTTTTTTATGAGTTTGGTCATTCGATAAATCTTCACTTTACTGATGAAGTGATATTCCAAACATTTCCTGTGTCTGGGGTTTTAAACTAATACTTGTGAGAGACAAAAAATTAATTCAGAAGGATTTGAGGCATCTTTCTTGCTTTTTTGTACCTTTATCTTGTCATTTTTGACATAGGTGAATTCAGTCTCAAAAAATTAGGAAGTGCTTTGAGACAGGATATTTTTTTTTATTCTTCACATGCTTTTCACTAAATTTAGTATGCATAGTTTTGTAAAATAGTTTTTTGTATAATGCATTTCATATCATTGGCTCGGTTGTTCATGTGCATTCCTAATGTTTGTTTTTAATTTAGAATTCCATTTGCTTGGGGTTTAGATAGTTTTAAAGAAAATGCTGAAAATGAAAGGCAGAAAAAAATAATTTAGTAAATGAATCATATGAGAAAACTCTCTGGAAAAATTCAATAGTCCTCATTTAACTCCAAATTGGAACATTTTCTTGAAAATTATCTGCGTCAATTATTCTGCTTTACCATACAACAAATAGGTAGAAAACTTTTGTGGTTGCCTGTATTTGATCTACTGTCATTAAAATATTTATATTGGTATGTAATTCCTCATGTAATAATACAGGTTACAATGGAGGGAGAGAGATCATGGAGAAAGAAACATAAGGAAGGGGATAGTTTGGAATGATCTAAGTTCTAAAATTGGCTAGAGTTTATACAGAGTTATTTTTCATTGCTGCTAAAGAAATTTGAATCGTGCAGTCATCTTGAGCCCTAAGTTCATATAGAGTTGGTTACCAGTAGAATATAAAAGTACACTGTAGAATCATGAGTTATATTACAGAAAAAATATGTTACTCATTTGATACAAACATATCCTTCTATGATACATATTTTTAAAAAGTCATATAGTCTTTAGAAGAGCTTTTTTTCAGGGGAATATTTAGTGATCTATTTCTTTAGAAGAATTAATTTTACAAAATTACATTTTAAGATGTTCTGGTGACGTATTTCTCTTCTGTTGATAATAAAGTAAACCTGAACCTTCATGTCATAGTTAAGCATCTAAGTAAGGTGAAAGATAGGACTACAGTGAAGTATTTAAAGTTTGAAGGTGATGTCACAGTTAGTTTCTTAGAATCATAGAATGGTTTGGGCTTGAAAGGATCTTTAAAGGCCATGAGGCAGGGATGTCTTCAATGAGATCAAGTTGCTCAAAGTCCTGCCCAGCCTGGCCTTGAACATCTCCAGGGATGGGGAAGTTTATCTGAGGTGGCGTTCAGGGCCAGGAATCCAGAAACCCTGTATAAATGAGTAGTGATGTTTTGTGGCCAGCACTACCTTTAAGGTAATTTTTAGCTCTCAGGTAGCGTCTGTGCTATCAGTCTAAATTGCTGAAGAGCTGCCTGGCAGAAAAGAACCTGGGGGTGTTGGCTGAACATGAGCCATCAGTGTGCCCAGGTGGCCAAGGAGACCACCAGCATCTTGGCCTGTTTCAGGAACAGTGTGGTGAGTAGGACTCAGGAGGTGACTGTCCCCCTGTACTCAGTACTGGTGAGGCCCCACCTCGAGTACTGTGTCCAGTTTTGGGCCCCTCACCACAAGGAGACATTGAGGTGCTGGAGTGGGTCCAGAGAAGGGCAACAGAGCTGGTGAGGGGTCTGGAGCACAAGTCTTGTGAGGAGAGGCTGAGGGAGCTGGGGGGTTCATCCTGGAGAGAAGGAGGCTGAGGGGAGACCTCCTCACTCTTCTTCTTTCTCGACAAGAGGAGGTGGCCTCAAGTTGGACCAGGGGAGGTTCAGATTGGATATTAGGAACAATGTTTACATGGAAAGTGTTATGAAGCTTTGGAATGGGCTGCCCAGGGAAGTGGTTGAGGCATCATCCCTGGAAGGATTTAAAGGCTGACATAGTGCTTAGAGACATGCTTTAGTGATGGTTTTTATCAGTTGTATGGTTTTATTAGTTAGGTTGATGGTTGGACTAGGTGATCTTAAAGGTCCCTTCCAACCTAGACAATTCTATGATTCTATGACTTCAGAATTTAGAGATCAACTGATCTTTTACGGCAGGAAACCCAGTACAAGAGAACTTAGGAAGCAAAACCAGACAGTTTTGGTTAACTGTGGATGTTTGGCAATGATGAATGAAAAGCTGATGCTGCAGACATACTCTGATGATACTTCACATAAAGAGCTACAATATCAAAAAATACTTCTGGGTTTTGGTTTCTTAGTTTAGCTTTGAAGGAAATAGATGCATTTATCACTGTATTTTAAAATTAACTTAAAAGTCAAGTAAACATAATTTAATATTTTATTAATAATATGCTACTGTTATTAAAATTAGTGAATGGTCATTCTCCGTCTAAGATGGCAGAATCTCCTGCTAGTGCTTTTAAAAAAGGACTCATTTCATATATTGCAAAAAAGCAGGAGCCTTAAGACAGAATCATGATATCTGTTTAAAATGACAAGTCATAGCTTAGTGAAAGTGTACATAAACTTCAGTATAAACTTCTACCATGTAATCCTGGTGAGATTGATTCACAAGTACAGTTCTTATGTACAATAGAAAGTGTTCCTGAGATTGAACTTTGAAAGGAACTATTTCCAACAGGTGTTAGAATCTGATTACTTAAAATTTTTTTGACCAAGCTGTGGAAAGCAACACATGCTGCTTCATAAAATGATACCATTTTTACTTTAAAATGGTGTCTGCTGTGTCAGTGAGTAACCATCCAATTGAATGCATGGAGGAGTAGAAGAGTAACTTGAGTTGGTGAAGCTGCAAAAGGCAAAGAATGAGCATGGGAATGGGAGGGAAAGGATGGAAAATCAATGCTAGTTGAAAAATGTGAGCACTTTGGTGTGCATATATACACATAAAAATACAAATTTATTTTAATATATACATATATATATATGTGTGTGTGCGCTTGTTCTATCTGGAAACTTAAAATTTCCATTCAGAAGTAGAGATGAAGTTTTGCAAATTAGTCGTAACCTCCAGCATAGCTAAGCTGGTTTCTCAGATGAAGGTTTCATGACATTGGCTTTGGTCCTGCATGGAACTATGATCCTGGTCCAGCAAAGTGTGTAAGGATGTATTTATTTCATAAAATAATGCCCTTATACTGGTTTAATACTGAAATAAAGGTGTGTATGTGAGTGCTTCACTGTGTTGGGACAAACTCTTCATTACTTTGCTGAACTGAGTGCACTGAGGTAAGAAATCACTGTTCAAAAGTGTGAAGTAAATACCAGTGCTACAGCTGTACAGTAACGTCCTGTGTAAATGCAATTCAGACTGATATTTGGCTCAGATTATTGGCACAGTTTTGATATTTGGGGCTTTCACCTTTTGGAATTCCCCTGCCACTTTTAGTTATATAACTTGTTTATTAGGTTTGAGATGTTTTTTTTTTAAATTATATTGTATTTCCTCCATCAGACAAGGGGAAAAGGAGCTGATTTCCTTGCAATTTGCTGAGGTGAGATGAGAGAATGGCAGTGTTGGGTTGGTTTTTTTATTTTGTTAAGTATGAATAAATATGTCCGTGCACTTTAGCCCCTTCCCCCTGCCACATTAGGAAAAAAAGTAATTGCTCGGAGCCACATGGGCTTAACCAGGGGATGTGACAAAACTTTATTGTGGTAAGGTGAGATGTGGCTAAAAGCAAATCTGCCAAAAACATAATCAAGGTAAATGGAAGCCTGTATTAATGAAACTCATTGAGAAGCTGATGCAGGAAAAAAATGTGGGGTTTGAATAATTATTTGAAAACAAAATCATCAAGAGTTATTCTATGAAGTAAAAAAGTTATACATTCAATGACAGTTGGAAATGAAAAGAAAGGATTGCAAATCAAAAACAATAAAAAGTGCACTAAGCTAATGGATCCCTTGTTTCCAGTTGAAAGTGACAGTTTTGAATTCCTGAGTAAACCCTAAGTGATGGCCCTTTTCATTACTGGAACCACAACAGTACTGGCCTGGCTCCACACGGCTTTGATCTACGGCGCTATTTGCTGTGCCTTTCAGGGACAGGGAAGTGGGAACTCATTACTGGAAAATACCCCAGTGATTTGGAAGATAGATTTTCATGTCACCAGCCAATCCCCAGGGCTCAACATCCACCCTTTGATCAGAAAGTTAAATAAAACCTGAGAAGGTATTTTCTCTGTTGCGCTTTCGAGGGGGACCTTCTCAAGAGAGTACTGTGTCCAGCTCTGGAGTCCTCAGCACAGGAAGGACATGGAGCTTTTGGAATGGGTCCAGAGGAAGGATGAGGAGAACTTCTCCAATGGGGACAGGCTGAGAGAGTTGGGGGGGTTCAGCCTGTAGAAGAGAAAGCTCTGGGGAGGCCTTAGAGCCCCTTCCAGTCCCTAAAGGGGCTCCAGGAGACATGGGGAGGGGCTCTTGATCAGGGAGGGGAGTCACAGGACATGGGGAAGGGTTGTAAACTGAAAGAGGAGAGATTTAGATGAGATCTCAGAAAGAGATCTGGTGGGAGGTGTCCTTGCCCAGGGGATGGGCAGGGGTTGGGACTGGATGATATTTAAGGTCCCTTCCAACCCAAAACATTCTATGACTAAGGGGTTTAATGGGTAGACCTATTTACAGGCACTTCTGCCTCTTCTGGAAGATAAAACACTTCTCCTTGTAGCAAAGAAATAGTTCTGTGGTTTTCTTTGGCTTGTCTCTTGCTTTTAGCTGCCTGCTATTCCTGTCATACTCTGGACTCTTGACATATCAGGGTTGAAATAGTCAGCACTGATTGGAATATTCAACACACAAGATTATGCCATAGGAGGAAATCTTGTAGACAGAGGTGCTTTAGTATCCCCTCTCATCCCTGATTTCCTTAAATGCTACAATCATCATTTCCCATAAGACAGTTCTGATAGTTTTGCTTCTTAATTACTTTAAAAGTATCTTATTTAGGGAGACAATCAGGAGTAGCCAGTGTGTACTGCCATGCTCATGCATATGCTTTGAGACAGCAGCTGGGCTGTATGAATAATTAGGTTTGTGTCTTAGGATAAATAAAGGATGACTCAACCAAAAATAACACAAGGGTTTCTGTTTATGGAAAAAAAAAAAAAAAGGAAAAGATTCAGTGAGGAATAAAATCTTCTGACTAAGACAGTTCTTTAATGGCAAGGGCAAACGCATAAACACAGTTTAAGCTACTTAAAATTGAGTCCAGTGTCTCTGATGTTATCTGCAGTGACTGAGGAATTCCATCATATTTTGAGATCTGGTTTCTGTTTACTTTTTTGTTTTTTTTCTGTAACACTTTTCAGAAGGATATCCTAAATTTTGTGCTTTGAAGTGCTTTAGATATGTCATCTCCCTTTTAATATTTGACTTCATATATTAATTTTCTTAATGTGCCTTGAAGTAGAAAAAGTGATTCCTTTATAGTGTTTTTGTAACATTCACCTGAATTGTGCTCCAAATAAATATATTACAGAAAAAAGTGCCAAATACAATATTTAGAAACCATTCCTGAATATGGACATATGCTGTACCTCAGGAAGAAGTGGATTCAATGTGTATTATTTGAAGAAGTTAATCAAATCTGGAACTAAGTGAATTAATGAATTTAATGAATGAATATGAATTCATGAAAACTTGGTTTTGGTTTGGAGTTGGGGTTTTCTTGTGAACAAATTGGCTGAAAAACAAAATGTAAAGATAGCCAACTTGTTATCAGTATTTCTGAGGACCATTCTCCTGTGAAAGAATTTTCAAAGTAAACAAATATGGTTTTCCTTAGTTGCAGTTTAAGACCTTTCACCTGCTCCATCACTGTCCCTCCAATAGGCAATGTTCCATGGGAAGAATAAAAAAATAGAATAGAGTAATGGAATAGAATAAGTCTCTCAGTGAGTGACCTTAGCTTACATTTCCACATGCTAAGGCTTTTATTTGCACTGAAACAGATCAGAAATAGTCACCTTGCGCCTTATAGCACTTCAGATACGAGTTATTTCAGATAACTGGGAGAGTATGACTTCTAGGTAGTTTATGCACTAGAAGCTTTATTGACAAAGTGATAAATTTTGCATCTTGGAAAACAATTGATGTACTTCAGTGTTACTGAAAATATACTTTTTAATTTATATTTTTAACAAGGATGTCTTACGTTTTTGTCTTGTGAAAAGACAAAACTGTTTCTGTCATAAAAACCTTAGAAGCATTTTTCCAACGTGGGTATAAAATATTAATAACCCATTTTATACTTCAAGCAGAATAAATCTTCTGTTTAATATGTGTTAGGCAGTTGTTTTGCTATCATGTAAAATTCTGAAGGAAGTCATAATCTAATGATTCATGGAAATAATGGGAGTTATCTTGATATTATTTAAATAGCTTATATTCAGATCATTGGAATTATTTGTACATTTAATTATCAGATTAAATGTCCAGATTGCTAGGTATTATATCCCTAATTTCTTTATCCTGGGATTTGGAGTCTAATCCTCTGGCTTTGCAATTAGTATAAAAATTCTTAGCTGTGGTTTTGGTTTTAGATTCTTCATGCATCCAGGATCTTATTAATATCTATAAATACCTGAAGAGAGGGTGCAAAGAGGGTAGAGCCAGGCTCTTTACAGGGTGCCCAGTAACAGGACCAGAGGCACTGGGCCCAAACTGAAACAAAGGAAAGTTCCCTCTGAACACCAGGAAAGACTTTTTCACCATGGGGGTCACTTAGCTCTGCAATATGTGTCCCAGGGAGGTTGTGGAGTCTCCATCCCTGGAGACGTTCAGAAGCCATCTGGAGATTGTCCTGTGCAACCATCTTTAGGTGGCCCTGCTGGAGCAGGGCTGTTGGACCAGATAATCTCCAAAGGTCCCTCCCTTTGTGTGGGGCCACAAATTCTGTGATTCTGTCATTTTGTATTGTTCTCTTGATATACAGATCATCAACCATCTGACAGTGTGTCCACAGAGAACTAGAAGTAATTTATCCAAATTTGAGATAAATGTACACAAATGGATGCCATGCATGTACACATTCATGCATGTGCTGGACCAAATGTTAGTAGTTTTCAACTACTAACTACAGTTTAGTGCTACAGTTGAACTTTCCCCAATTAAATGAGTACCTTATAACTGATTTCAGTAAGAGAAGTACTGCGTTCTGTTAGGAGTTTTAATTAATATGACTGTTATGCATATAGGAGGAGGAGGAGTTAAAGGAGGAGAATTAAAACCGGGGACTCAAAGACAGAAGTTGCAAGTTGTATTTCTGGTTTGACTGGTGGCTTGCTCTGTGACCTCAGGCAAGCTCTTCTAATTATCTGTGCCTTCATTTTCCAATATGTAGAGCCCAGACAATAAAATGCACCTACCTTGCAGGGTTGTTATGAGTTTCAATTAGCGCTTGCTAAGTGCTCTGAGCTACACAGATAAAAGATGCTATAGCCATGCAAACTATTATTATTGTTACATCACTATAAAACATGTTAGCTGAGCTCTGTGACATTAATCTTCGTTTATCAAGAGACTTATGCCTGGTTACCTCTCTTGTGCATTATAATTTTCTCTATATCCTGAAGATAACCATCACATTGTTGTATAACCATGCTGAATTTTATGTCTGTATGCACTGTGTCTTCATGAAATAATAGATTATTTTTTTAAGCTGCTGGAAATATTTTTTCCTCATTGATTTTAGTGGTTTTACTCTTGATTGATGCTGTACTTTCACCTGTTTTTAAAAAGGGTTGTAATTAATAAATAGATTATTTCCTTGGGCTTTAAGTGGGGCTCAAATGAAGTGTTGTGTCATATGGCATTATTGCACTTTTTTGGAGTGTATCAGTATGAAAATCATAATGTGGAGCTGCTTTGGTAGCTGCATTATGGCATGTCAAACATTAGGACAGGTACAATGCTTCACCTTGGGGAATGAAACTTATTCCACAATAGCCAATATATTACAATTATTGTATCTGAAGTAGAGAAATTATTCCAACAGGGTTTCTTGCATGGCATAGCTCACATGGCTATATCCTTTGGCTACTAATCAAACATATTGTGTAATTCCAAAAGAATTTGGAAGGGGAAAAGCTCTGTAAAGCAGTATTATCACTAGGGGATGTGGTGTCCACTTGTTGATATTCCTGCCTTATGTATATCACGTCTGAAGGCTGGTAACATGGATCGCTGCATCATGTCTAAATCATTAAGTTTCAATAAGCAATAGCCACAAAATTATTGTCACCTTGTTTTGTTTGTATTTCTTCCTATTTGCTTCATGCCCCCTCCCCCCATCTTCGTATAGTTTTCAGAATTGCTTGACATTCTGACAAAGGTGAGGAGTCTTAGTTTGATCATTTAATATTGTTTCAGAGAGTTGAATTTACTGATGTAAGTGAATGTGAATATAGGAATGTAATTTCTATAAATATTATATATTACAATCATTAGCTCAATGTCAGGTTGATTATCAACTAATGTTAATTATATTATGAATTCTATAAAATTTTGGAATGAAAAATTAGATGATTAATGATTATATATGTTTTTTTATATAATATAAATACTAATGAAAGTGATTTAATTGTAAAGTCTAGTACAATTTTTAATTGTATTGCTGTGTGTATAATGGTCAACCAAAATCATTACTGGATTATAAGAACAAGTGGATGATTGTCAAGTAATTGCTGCAGAAACTGCTAGAGATGCTTAGGATGTTCCTGCTTTGAGCTGTACTTTTAACAACTCTCTGTCCTCCCACCTCTGGAAGCCTAAGTCTAAGTTCATACTTTAGTACAGCAGCGTGTTTAGATAATTGTGTCTATGAGTGCAGGTATCCAGAAAACTGTTTTCATGGAGAACAGGTGGATATTTGCAGACTGAAGTGTCTTTTTTCCGACCTAGATTGATTCTTATGCTATTGCACCTGTAAGAATATTCTTCTTCATCAAAACCAGTGGCACTTTATATGTGTGTTGAGCTGGTAATAGTGAGTAAAAGGAGAAAGGCATATACTCAAATACAATTACACATCACTTCTGTCACAACCAACCATTGTACCATATGTTTTTCCTTGGTACTTCAGTTTCTTCTTTTCCATTTATTGGTTTTACATACAGAAACAAAAGGAGTATTTTTATGCAAATGTCTATAATATTACTAATGTGGACAGTGTTATTTAGAATGGCTGTTTTGCAACACTTTTAAACTCAAGCAAAGAAGTTGATGCCCTAGACAGCCCAATTAAACTGGTGTCACAACTGAACACAAGTTTTCTGTGTTCAACTCCAATGTTTTCATGAATTTAGGTACATATTGAGATAAAGGGGCCATTCATGCTGTGAAGGGGCTGTTGAAGTTTCTACTTGCAAAATAAGACATTTAATCATTGACAAATTTTGATCTTGATGAAGCTTCCTTTTGACTTACAGAAATATTGAAACACTTTAATGCTCTGTAGTTATATCTTATTCCTCAAGTGAGATTTTAGAAGAGAATTTTTATTATATGTTCATGACAGATTGTGAATGCTCTTCTCATAAACATTCTGGAAGAACCTTAATCAATCTTTCTTTTAAAAACTTGACAGAAATTTTCTTCTCAGTAGAAGTTTTGTCTTGGATTGAAATGGAGAAAGGGTCAATCTTTTAAGTATCAGTATTTCTTTGCACTTCATCAGAACTGGGAAATGTTACTAATTAGTATTTAAGTCAGATTTTGGATTTGTGATTTTGGTTTTTCTTCTAGCATGGCAAATGGTAACCAAATTTTTCCATTGACTTCTCTGATCTAGTTTTAAAATCCCTCACTAATCATCATTGTGTGTCTTTTTATTAAAATACTTGCCCTTCCTAAAAAGGAGTTCCTGCCTCCCTTTCTTGCTCCTTTTCTTCCTCTTCCTTCCTCCCTCCTTCCCTCCCTCCCTTCCTTCCTCCTTTTGCTCTTTCTTTTACCTTTTTCCTCCTTTCCCCTTCCTTCCTCCTTTACTTCTTTCCATTCTTCCTTCCTCCCTCCTGGGCTGGCATAGTTTATCAGCGCTCACTTCCCAGTGATCATTTTTCACTGGATGACAACAATAATAATCTTATTCATAGCTCACTTGAATGTACCCTATATGTGGCTTTTTTTTTTTAGCTCCTCTCTCCCTGCTACCTGTATTCAACAACAAAAAATGATTTGTTAGCAAGTTATTTGATTGATTTTAAAGCAGATAATATGAGAGACAAATTGTCCAGCTTAGCAGGTGCTTGAAAGTATTTTGTGGTGAGTTCCATGTGATGAAACAGAACTATTGAGAGAGTCCCTTTCATTCAGTAATAAGGAGATGATGTATTTTAGTCACACATTGTCCTTTAAGGAAAAGTCACTTTGCACGCCGATTTCATTATTTCTTCATGGGGATTTTTTTTGGTTGTTGCTGAGACATTATTAATCAAGAAATGCAGCGTTGATAAGAGGTAATTGCCGTTGTGCAGAGTGAGGCTGCTAACTTCTCCAAGTTGGGAGAAATACTGAGCTCGTGCTCAAGTGTCACTGGGTTTGAGCTCTGCTGAAGAAGGCTGGAAGATCATTCCATTCAAGTTGAGAAAGAGAGCTATATGAAATAGGAAGGACAGAAAGAGCAGAGAAGGTAAGTAAAAAGAGAGGATACAATGTCGGCAAAGCTATTTCCTAGAAAGGCCAGGGAAGGGTTCAAATGAAAAAAATAAAGCTTTTAAGATCTTTACATTTGTTAATGTTTCTGAATTACCATCTGGTGGTATAAATGGACGAGTCACATGCGGATTGATGAAGCAGATATCAAAATGATAAGTGAAATTGTTAGTGTAACTAACTGTTAGTTTATACTGCTGTTGGCAGATGGACATATACAGAGAGCTGTATAAATAATAAAAAATAATAAAATGATAATCAAAATCATGAATCATATACGCTTAATGAGAAATTTCATGTGGTACAGTCTTGTTTATTGCAACTAAATTCATTGCTACCTTGGAAGGAAATCTCTGTTTCTATAGAAAACTAGCGAAGAAGGAAAATATTTTAGTGTATTCCTTCCCCTTGCCTAAAGGCATTTAGGATAGCCTTTCCTCTCCTCCCCACCTGTGTGTAACAAACTATCTGTGTTTTTCTCCTCTTAATGTTATTACAGTGCTTGTTAATTATGCCAGCTAGAACTTAAATAATTCTTTCCTATTTGTTTATTCCTTTACTTCTTTTATGTAAAATTCCATGTTCACATTAATCAATATTACATATATTTCTCTCATTTGAATTGCTGTTGCCTATGACAGTCCATTTTGGAGGCCCACACCAAGAACTGAAAAATAGGACAAACTTCTTTCTTGGAGAGTAGACAACAAAGCTCTATAGGCTCTCATTTTCTTAAATTGTTTAGGTGCCGACCAAGATCCTGCAACTCTCTCAAAAACTAAATCAAAATTAATCCTGGTTTAATTAAACTGTTTTTGGAACTGGAAAAGCATCAGGTTCCCTTATCTCACAGAAACATGGTCATCTGATCTTCAAAGAAGGCTTCTGTCCACATTCATGAATAAATTTCTGAACTTCTCTAGCAGGATATTTTATCCTGATCCTGAATAGTGCTGATCTGCCAAAAAGTCCCAACTATTTTTTTGGATTTGGGTAATCGAAGCTCATGTCAAATTTAGGCTTTTTTGGCGGTGAAATGGTGCATGTACAAGATGAAAAAATAAATCAATCCCTAAGGAGTACAGAAATTTCCTTATAGAGGATTTTTGTTCAGTGTTACATGGGAGGGACAAGTAAATATGTATGAGTAAGAGACTACCTCTTCCTTTGACTGATGGAGTATTTTGGTTTCCATGTTCAGGGGAGGATATCCATTAGAATACAATTTGAGCCACCCATTGTATGTAGATATGGTAATATAATTATTGTTCCTAGAGCAGAATTACAGGGAATATTTGGATCCTGACAGAAAGGAAGCAGGTTTGCAGTTTCCAAATTACAAATGCCAAATGATTTATATAGGCTGAAAACACGGATCACTGATTTAACTAAAAAATGCTTTAAGCATTTTTCAGATGATCCTGCAGTGTGTGGGTCTCTGCAAGTACTTAATGCTTTAGAATATTTATTTCACTTGTGATATCTGTGACGTTACATCATATAATCAGGGATGATGCTGATTTTTATTGTTATTTATATATATATATAGTTAAATATAGTAAAACTTGAAGCTTCCAGCAAAAAATCATACATTCCTTAAACAGGAGATTCATTTAGAATTGGATAAGAATGCTTGTAATTGTCATCAATAGTCATTAGCAGCAGCAAATGGCAATTCATTAGTACTTCTTTGGGTGGGTTTTTTTGCTGTTTGGATTTTTTGGTTGGTTTGTTTTTTCTGTGTGTGGGTTTTAAATGGTGACCAAGAGCCACTTAGATGGATTGGGTGTATTTCTACAATTGTACAACTGGTCAAACACTTGTAAAGATTCCTATATGTCATTAATTTCGGTTATAATTCCAAGTTGGGGGTAAGAAATGGAGATACTTAATCGTTTCCTGGAATCCCTTTTCTTCAGTAGGAGTTCCCAGATTATGTTTTCCTAATGTTTGCTGTTCTGCCACCTCCCATCCTTGGGATTTTACTTTTCAGAACTGCTTCACAACTTCACTGACGATAGTGCGGACGCTTTCAGGAGAGGAAGCTTGGTATTTCACTGTAAAGCAGGGATATTTGCTATGCAGAGTTCAAAGCAGCTAAAAATTATTGTTAAAAATGGTTAAGACATTTCTCCAAAGATGGGAATTGTATTAAATGTCATATTTCCTCTTACCGCTTTTCTGAGTATGACAACACTATAAAATACCATCAGCGTTTATGTGGTACCATATAATGTATTTAACAACTGGCCTTCATCTTCTCTTACAACGAGACGTGAATTAAGTATGTTTAGTTGGCAGCAGCCCATTTCAGCACTAGGTTATACCACTGGAATTATGTGCTTCTCCCCAGCCCTTTCTCTTCTGCCTTTCAAAGAGCATGATGACGTTCTCACCATTTAAAAGGTATCACATGGAAGAAAATTGTAAGCTTTTGTCGTCTGACAGCAGAAGAGAATTACTGAGCATTTAAAGACCCTGTGTGTTTTGTCCAAATAAGTGATTCATATTTGACTTTACATAATGTCTTTTGTTAGTTTGTATGAAAGTGAAGAAACAGCATGCAAAATATGGAGACCTGCATTTTTAAAAATTGCTATTAAATTGCAGGTTTTATAGTAAGAGCAACCATCCATCTTTATTTCTTATTTTTCTATGGTTTTTCTCTAATAAGTCAAGGCCCAAAGGAAACAAACAAAGCATAAGTAGGTAAATGTCTTAGTTTTTACATCGTTAACTTTGTACATTTAGTGCTGCACCGCTGCATTAGTGTTGACTCCAATTGTGAAATGCGTACTTTATTTACGTATTTATACTACAACAACTGTAATTGATTGATCTGCAAAAATTCCACTAAAATTTTTAATCAAATGTGGTCCATTTACTGTAAAAATTGGGGTCAGATTATGGTGTGATGACTGATTGTTTGCCACTGAGGTAAAATGTGAAGCAACCAATATAATCTGTGTCAAGGAAACAGGGAAAGGTCTGTTGGAAATAGTGTTTCTCACTCTATGTAACAGTTTGGATGACTTTTGCTAAACACAAAGAAATTGCAAGAAGGATGTGCTCGAATTAAAAGGAAAAAGCAATGATTTATTGGCTAAGGCACGAAGGAAGTAGTTAGAACTAGTGATGTACTCGGCTAGCCACTAATGTGCTTCATCGCCCTTGATGGGCTCATGGTAAGTCCTTGCTGACTTGGGGAAGGGTCACCCAGGGTGGAACTTGGTGATCTGTGATGTTCCTGAATTGGCATGCTCCAGCTCTGGTTTTGCCCTCAGATCGTTATATTTTGTTTCGTATTCTTAGTTTTCCTCTCAAATTCTTGAGCTGCTGACAATCGTTTTCTCGTCTATTTTACCTCTGTCTGCAGTTTTACTTTTCGTGTCTTGCACAGCTTTAGGGTATGTGCTTTGGCACAGCTCTTTCCTGTGACATCGCGGCTTTCTAAAAAGTCCTGGCCAATGTTTTGCACCTGAGCTCTGCCAAAAACAGTGTTGGGGCCACAGAAAACTGAAAATCTGAACCCCTCTGGAGAGAGATAGGAAGATTTTTTTTCTGAACCATTTAGGTGCTGATCCACAGCTTGAACCTGAAATGGTCTTGGTTCTATTAAGCCAATACTAGCATTACTGTTGAACTAAGGAGACCTACAATTTTCTCTTAAGACTCTAGATCTTCACTCCTGAGACCTTTCAACAATTACCCTCCTGAACTGTATTTTAAATTAATAAGACTAATTTTATTTTGATATGTTCTTAGTATATACTACTGCTTATTCAAAGGAGATGTAAAACATATCTTTTTTATAAGTATGTACATTTTGTTGCTCATTTGACCAAGAAGAAAGGTGACCTTTTCATCCCAAGAACTAACCTAATGTATAGATTCAGGATTTTACAAGCATTTTAGATTCTTGAACAGTCAGAGGAAAGTAGCATAGACATAAATTTAGGTTATCCATATGGTAATCCATTTATCCAATATAAGTAGATCAATATGTTCATAAGCAGAGGTTTCCGGTGGATTTTGACTACAATGAAATATGCGGATTCTGTTTTGCATCTTTCCCCTCTGATTTTCAGAGCACTGCAGCAGGTGCAGTGATAGGGTTGCCAGATGGATCAGTCTTTTCCTTGCCATTCATTTTCAACTCTACATGTCTCAAAATTCCTTACGCATTTCTTCAGAATTTCTTCTGATATCCTTCCTGTCGTTCTCGACATTGAAAGTTTACCAAGAACTGAAGGAAGAGGTTGAAGAATACAGAGGTTTGGTATACTGAGATTAGCGACAGAGTTTGTGGGAAGATGCAAAACTTTTCCAGTCTCTCATCCAGCCATGACCTGCTTTGTCACAGTGTAATGCCGTTTTTTCTAATGTGCTGACTCAAGTGTAACCGTATGAAAAAAAAAAAAGGCAGCTATAAACTCTGCTTTTGGAATACTTCCAGAAATATTTTCCCCAAAGCTTGTAACAAACAGCTTGAGTCCCTTGATGTACAGCAGTGAACACTCCTCGTGAACGTTGTGTTGATAACGTGCTTGGTCAACAATTTCACAGAGGACTGATCCAAAGATATTCAGAGAATAAACAAGGTCTTCAGGGACTTTCTGAAAAAAAAAAAATAAAAAAAAAAAAGACTGCAAAACCATAAAAATATCTTTATTTTATACTTGATTTCCACTGTTAATTCAACTGAAGAGTTGAGGAAGTGGAATATGCTGTAGGTCTCTCCAGTTTCACATGTTTTACCTTTTAATATGTTGAAAACTCCATTTATAAGTTCTGAATTTTACACCTCTGTAATACATACATGGCTGGACAAGCCCAAGCTCATCCCTGAGGCTTAGGCCACAGATGCATATTTCTAAGAAGTTTAAAGGCCTCAAATGTGCTTTTGGAACAGAAAATAAAAATTGTACCAATATCCATGGCATTTGAGTTTTCATCTGTGCATGAATGATTAACTGAATGCAGGAAGAGTTGGGGCACAAACAGGAAGCAACTATGTTGACAAGTCTCTGTCTCATTTGCCCAGCAGGTTTCTTAATCATAATTAGTGATATATCTTAAATTTTCCTCACCCTTCTGTTTCTAACAGTGTGTAAGCACCATTCCCTGCCATTCTATGATTCTTCAGCAGGTAGAAGTTAACAAGACACGACAGTGTAATGCGAACTTTTACATGTAAAACCACCTCATCTGTAGGCACGTGAACGTTATAACAATAGACTTATATGGACATAATTGTTACAGGAAAACGGAAAGTGTTTTGGTATGAGGTTACATGAGTCTAGTTTGAATTTCGATTTTTAATAATGTACAATGACTATAGGTTGCTAAAAAGCTTTAAATGAATCCTGTTTGTCTACAGTGGTCATCATAAAAATGCAAGCTCTTGCCAGCACATCATTATAGATTCAGTTATTACTGTGTAGAAACATTTGCTCTATTGTTTGCATTCACATATCTGTTGGCATTTTGGGGATTTTAGTAATTACTGCATTTTTCTACTTTTTATCATAAGGTACTTTTGTACTAAAGGTTACTACTACTTTTCTACTTAAGGCTTTATCATATTTCCATTAGTGTTTCTTTTATTTGAGACATAATGTCTAAAAAAAGGGGGAAAGGTAAGTAGATCTTTAAGATTACTTTAGGCTTTTCTTTTGTATCATATTTGGAACTTATAGTGCCTTACAGGGAAATAATTTAACTTTATTGTAATACCATGGTTCAGAAAGGAAGCATGACAGCTGTACGTTACTGCTAACTGAATTTAATTAACTGCTTAGCACTATGCAAGTGAGTCTGAAATAGAAGCTATTCAACGTAGATCATTTGGATTATAATTAAATAATTTCACATCTACTACAGGAGCAAGTTTAATCTTAATTACACCTTTTTACAGAAAGGTGATGCTGTGTATCTTTGCATCTACGCTTTTGAAATGCTTATACTAATTGAAGTTTAATCTTGAAATAGATAAATGTGGCAGCATTTTCTCTACGGTAATTTTAGTAATGATGCACTTGAGGTAATGAAAAGATATTTTCTTCCAAATATCATTCTGTCCACAATTTTAAGAGTGATACCATTATTTACCAAACTGAATGATATTTTGACTTTCCCACTGTTGACAAAGAGAGGAAGCTTCAGTTTATATTGTTAAAACTACATAAAACTTGTATTTGTTACATTAGCTTATTCTTGCTTTCATGGCAAGTATTCTTTTGATCTCACTGAAATCTTCAGTAAAGTTTTGAATCACAGCCTCATATTCACTGAACAGTGACTAAGAAAACTCCTGCACTTTAAGTCGTCAAGATAAGTGATTAGTCAGTTGAACTGATACAGATCTACGTCTTCCTCCACTTCGCTAAAAAACTGATAGAATGTTTCTTTTTCTCAAAATATGCTTTCCAAAAGCTTGCAGTATGTTTTCCCCTGTATTTTTTTTTTTAGTATTAAGCACCTAATAGCAGTTACTTGACTGACTTTATTTTGTGATCTTGGTTGAGAAACAAAGGATTTCTTTTGTTCTACAAGACATCTGGTAATTTAGTTTTCTAGAATCTGTGGTGCCTCACTTCATTACAATAATGACTTGCCTCTCCTCTTTCCATGGCCTCTTAATTTCTTCTTTTAAATCGCTTTGAAATGCAGGTGCTTATCAGCCCTGCAGAGGAGGCCATAGATGACTCAAGGCTGTAGGCATCATCCCATAAAACTGAGAAGTCTTTTATCTTTCACAATAGTCTCTCCAAGTGGGTGGTAGTGAGAAAGAGCTTGTAGTGCAGCTACTTACTGTGTCTGCTCTGTAGATGAAAAGAAAACCTAAGTCTCCAGGGCTGTCAATCCAGCATGAAATTCAGATATTTTTGCAACTATTATTTTATCTCTGTAAGCCATTCTGTGAAGCATAAAGATATGTGCAATAAATAGATAATGGGTTAGATCTGCACTTGTGATGCTTTTTTATCTCTGTGTCATTTTGTAGTGTTATGTCTGTGTATGTAAAAGTAATGACTGAAGCTTACGTAATCACAGAATGCTATGGGGTTAGAAGAGACCTCTGGAGATAATCCAGCCCAACCCCCTGCCAGAGCAGGTCCACCCAGAGCAGGTTAGATGGGAACATGCACAGGTGGGGTTTGAATGTCTCCAGAGAAGGAGACTCCACCACCTCTCTGGGCAGCTTCTGCCAGGGCTCTGCCATCCTCACAGTGAAGAAGTTCCTCCTCATGTTTAGATGGAACTTCTTATATTCAAGTTTGTGCCTGTTCCCTCTTGTCCTGTCCCTGGGCACCACTGAGAAAACACTGGCCCCATCCTCCTGACACCCTCCCTTTAAGTATTTATAGGCGTTGATCAGATCTCTCATCAGCCTTCTCTTCTCCAGGCTAAAAATATCCAACTCCCTCAGCCTTTCCTCATCAGAGAGATGCTTCAGGCCCCTCATCATCTTTGTAGCCCTCTGCTGTCCCCTCTCCAGCAGTTTCCTGTCCTTCTTGAACTGGGGAGCCCAGAACTGGGGGTCTCAATGCTCCAGATGGGGCCTCCCCAGGGCAGAGCAGAGCGAAGGGATGGTTACGCTCAGTCTGCTGGTTACGCTCGTCTTCATGCACCCCAGGATGCCATTGGCCTTCTTGGTCACAAGGGCATATTGCTGGCTTGTGGTCATCCTGTTGTCCACCAGGATCCTAGGTCTTTTTCCTCAGAGCAGGTCAGCCCCCAGTCTGTCCTGGTGCAGGGGGTTATGAAAGGTAATAGCATTTTAAATTCTGCTCATTGTCTTTGTATTAAAAAAAAAATAAAGAAAAAGAAAGAGAATATAGCAAGAGTGTGTGATGGACATTTCAGACACACACACTCCAGTCTCAGTCTCTTGATTCAGTTCCAGTGGCCATATCTCATACCTCAAAGGTAGCCCTGCAACAGAACTGATAACCCGTAATGCTGGAGGGAAACAGAAGAACTTGTGAAGAACTAAAATTCTCAGTAATTCTAGTAGCAGTGTGTTTGCTGAACAAACAGGAATGTTGATTATGCTTGATTTAGGCTTAATGAACACAAAAGTATTTAGTCATGCAGCTATTCAGCATTTAGATATCTAACCATAATATTTGTCTCAGTGCTATCGTCAGCATTGATGTGAGAATTGAAAATGCTAAACACAGATGAGTGTACTTAGTAGTATGTAGAAAAGTTTGTTGTTGGTTGGGTTCTATCCTATCTCCCCCAGCAATGGAATGTGCTAAAGAGCAATAAGGGAGAATAAAATATATTAAACATGTCTCTCTTGCTGCTTAGCACCTTATGTGCATGGCTTGACATCAGAAAATTGTACCTCTCAAACGTTCTTCACGTGCAAATGTTGAAATCATGTACAAGTCTTCCACGTCCTTTGTGGGTTCCAAAGGCATTTCACCATTGCTTATACAGGAATATGTGATACCTACAGTGGAATTAAAATCTGAGCATGTGCAAACAGCAATCAGAGGCATTGAGATTTTAAATTTGTATTCCTCTACAAATTTAGGAGATTAAGCTGAATTTAGAAACATATCTGCCTGCCAGCATCACTCCATTGAGCTTATCAATTGTTTTTACAAAGTGCATGGAGAAGCAAAATCAAGCATTTTTAGAACAAGAATTTTAACATCCATTTACCATGATCATCAGAGGAGTATTTCTCTTCCTTTACAGTATGGAAAAAGCATCCTAACTTCTTCCTAGTGACATTTTTCTTCATTGGTCCCTGTCTTTTTTGGAAGTTTGAGCTAAGGAAAACTAGTTATTGATTGAAGGCTGAAACCACATAGAGCTGGGGTGCCCATCATGTCATACTGGATGTGGCAGGCATCAATGGGAAAAACATAATATTCCAAACTGCCGCTGAGGAGTTTGGAATCTCTCTGAGAAGTCAGTTCTCAGAGTCAGTTTTGAATATGGAGTTGGTTTGATGTCCCCTTCATGCTGCAGAGAAGTCTCGTTAAAGGTGCGTGGTCACCTTCTGTGTTATTCTGAGCGCAAGAGAAGACTTTCTTCTGATTTGGGGTTGACACAGCAAAAGCCCAGCAGAAGAATAAAGATATTACTGCTAGTGAAGAGGACTAAGAGTTACCTATCAAGGAAGTGTAGCTGATTTCATTATCACGTTGTCAATATGTACTTTGGAAAGTTAGTATGTCATATGAATGCATGTTTCAAACAATACCAGGGAAAGAGAACAAATTAATGGTTAAACAATTCCACAGAAGTTTATAACATCCTTTTTCTTTGTGGTGCTCTCTATGTTTGAGTTTCTCCTGTTTCCTGTGAGCAAGTTTCTGCCAAATCGGTAGAAAGAACAAAGAACACACTTAACAACTGCAATCCTTTCTTTTATTTAGTTTTTGCTACCTTTTTTTTAAGGACATGCAATCACATTTTGTCATTTGATTATCAAGAGTTCTTACCTGTAAGTGGTGTTAGCATGACCTAGACAAGGCTATGGTATATAAACAGCACATCTGATCCTGTTTGTTTTTACCTTTAATCTTTGTACTTGCAATGAGAGATTTTTGTTATTACTGTTGCTATTTTGTTGTGAAATGGTGGCCTTACAATACAACTGTTGCCAATCTGTTGTCCTAGTATATGTTGGGGGAGGGACAAAACTATAATTCAGCTGATCTTGGCAGAGGGGAGCTTTTTGACACCTCAGCCTGTCTTACTCCTCGGAGGGGTGCAGACTCTTCCATCCTACCATTCTAGGTCACATGCTTATTTTCTGTATTCTTCCATGACACGAAGGGTCTTGAGACACTTTATCACCTCCCTTCTTTTGCCCATGGCGCTTTTGCCCATGCAAAGATTGAGAAACTGAATAAATTGTATATTTTGGGGGTATCTGCTTCAGACAGCTCTTTCCAGTGTGGTATTTAACCAAGGTATAGGCGCTATATAGGAAGAGATCAAGATTTGAGGAGCAGAGGGGTTTGACAGTGTCACTATGCTTTTCTGTTAAATCTGATTAATGCTAAAAAGTGAGTTACTTTTCATTGAATTGAGTAGGTGTGTTTTCATTTGACCCGGTCAAGCAAGGTCATTATGTTCTCTTCCTACTGATAATGATAAGATAATAGGATAACTGGTGGAAGTCCAGTACATACTCCTCAGATCTACCGTTTCTGTTTCTTTGGAGAACTGACCAATCTTTACCGCCTTGCTTTTGTGTTCCTGCCACATATCCTATACAATAACTGAACTGATAAGGAATCATGAACTGAAAATAATTTAGTAAAGGGTTTATTAATACACTTGGTAACATGTTGGTTAAATTTTCAAAATTATCAGTCTGAAGAGTTCAACTGTGTCTATGAATTCTCCAGATTCTTTGTGATGGGTGGTGAGCTTCCATCTATACAGTGATTTAACCTTGACTTTTGGCTAGCAGGGTGATGAATGAAAGGTCAATTAAGTGATACATATATTAATAATAATATACACATCACTAAGACGTTAATTCCCATTAATTAAAATTATCACTGATATTGATCATTGAAAAGGAGCAGAATACGCTGATCTGCATTGTCAGATTCCAAGTTAACTAGAACCAGTGAAAAGAAAGACACCTAGGCATTGCGATAGGCAGATAATGAAAATATGGAGAGACTTGATGTGCAGCAGAGAAATAAAAGCAAACAGAGTCTAGCACACATGAAAATAAGAAAATATATTGAAAGTTCTAGGCAATTACATAAATCAACAGTGCTCTTTCCTTTAGGTACTGGATTCAGACAGGGCTAGGTATTTACTTTTGCAACGTCAATAAAGCAAAGCCCTGAGATGGAACATAAAACACTTTTATTGCGAAAAAGGAAATGGCAGCCTTGTTTCCATCTGCATGTTGTTGCTGAGAAATTACTAACGTGATGTGGCCTGCAGAATCTTATCTGAGCAGAAATATTTAGCAGGATAGATCATTAAGTGCCGTCGTTGAATATTGGCACTGTGGCGTGTCTGTATTTAGTGTTCACCAAAATTTGAATGCATATCTGAATAGGTTTCCAAACCCCATTCTATTTCCCCCCTCAGCCGCTTTGAGAAGGTTCATATTCGTGTCTTTCTTAGAATGTGTTGGAACTGCTAATGTGGTTCAAGCCGCTGTTTTGAAATATTTAGAAGAAAATAAAGAGAAAGCAAATCCTCAGTGAATGAAACCTAGCAAGAATATGTTTCTCTCTTCAAATTTCACTGTTTGTCAGGTGATCAGTAAAAGATAGCACTGGGAGTTTTGCAGCACCCACTCAATGTTCATGCATATCATTGCACCCACCCATAACAACGCCATCACTAAAGACTGGGGTGATGAAGAGTGACTCACTGCAGGAGCTACTGAAGTAAATAATCATACAAGTAGGAATAATTTTAGAGCTCCATTTTTGCATGTATTTCAGGCTGGTTTGAGACCATTTATATTTTAATGGGCCTCAAGTACCCTTATTTTTATCCCTTTTAATGAGGAGTCCCATGGAAAAGATGAGGGATGATGGGTGCAAGTTACTCCTGGAGAGATTCCGGTTGACCAGAAGAGGAAAATTTTTCATAATGAGAACAATCAGCTTTTGGAATAATGTCCCCAGGGGAGTAGGATTCCCCATCATTGGACGCTTTTAAGATTCAGCTGGATAGGGTGCTGGGCCAACTTGTCTAAACTGTGTTTTAGCCAAGAGATGTTGGACCAGATGATCCCTGATGTCCTTTCCAACATGGTGTTCTGTGATTATCTCTACACGTTGGTTTGCTTCCGAAAGGGAAAATGAGTGTCAAAAATATTATTGATTTCCAAAGTGAATACTGTACTTTAGGGGTAATCCTGTGAGTATCATAAAGGATCATGAAAAGAGTTTTGTGAAGCGGTTTATGTCACTGACTGATTCTCAAAAATGTGCATTTCTGGAAATTTCATGGAGAATAAATATCTGAATTTGGTCTTTCAAGATAAGTCCTATCTTGTGTGGGACTTACAGTTGACCAGAGATTAAAACCAAGTAAAACTATGATTTTTATTGTTATTGTAATACTTGTTATTGACGCTGGTTGTCTCCTTCTGTAAGACCACCACTTACGTATTCCCTTTCTTAAAATCAATTCAGCCTGTCTTAAGAAAGAAAACACTCTGAATTTAATTGACTGTAGATTAGAAAGGATGGTTGTTCCCACTTCTCTCAGTGTAAGGCTATTACAGAAGATTCACCATTTTAACGTTTGTGAGTCATCTCCTGGTTTTATGATTAAAAGTGTTAGGGTATGCACATTTGGCTTTATTACACTGTCCTTATAAGAGTTCCCTGTATCTTTCTACTTTTAACCAGCTGATATATTTATAGACTCTAATCATATCTTCTCTTAACCTTCATTTCACCAGGGTAAATGAGCTAAGCATACTTCAGTTCTTTGTGTAAGGTTGGATTCTGTTCTTTTAATGATAATCCTGTTACCTTCCACTGCTTGAATTAGTATTCCTTGTGCATGGATCGCCATCTGTGGAAGCCCACCTTCCAGAGGTTTTACACTGTTGCATTGAAATTGGAATAACACCCCCTGCTGCATGATGGCTGCATTGTCTTGGTTATCCAGTAAATTTGTAGTGGCGTTAAACTTTTTCACCTTTCTCCCTCCCTATGCATTTTATAAGATTGAACTATATAACTCAAATCCTTTTTAGTCAGTGTATGAAAGACCTTGGGTGTACCATTAAATGTCATCCTATTTCTTTTCTCCACTTTCAGGTGCTTGAGTGAAGACAAAGTAAACAAACTTTATACGCATGGAAGAAAACAAGTGTTCTCTTATTGAAAATATCAGTCAGGTTAGGGATGGATAATGTAACTTCATTCAAACTACATTGTGTTGCATTGCATTTTTCATGTGTCTGCATTTTAGATTATTTTTTCTTCTGAATTTTCTCTGAAAATTCCCAGATCTGCATCTCTTGGGAGCACTGCTCCCAGTTCTTTTGAGTAAATTTGATGTTTGTTTATATTTAATCAAATATACGTATGCGCGCCTATGCTAATAGATTATATAAAGATCTTTGATTTTCCTTTCTTAACTTCCTTGTTTGTTTCCCAGAGAGGTTTGCTTTTGGTATATCAAAGTCAGAATTCATAATAATTGAAAGATGTTAGATCCTGGTCTGATTGGTCAGTTCTCATGTCCAGTTTCTCATATCACAAAAGACAGTTCTTGTTTTCCAGCTGAATGTACTTCTAATTCCTATAAAGACTAAAATAAGAGGGTGGAATGATCTGCTCCGTTGGCATCAAAGGGTAGTGCTCCCTGTACGGCGATGGAGGTTGTGGAGATCAACCACATCACCGTCTCGTACGACTGACACTCCTGATTAATGGACTCTATGCAAAGAAGCAATGTGTAGTTAAAATTTTTATTCCTCTAGAGGGCTGCCCTGCTTTCCACTGCTGTAAACAGCTCTCCACACATGTTTTCTCATTGGTGCAGTGATATAAAGACCATGTTACAGCAGTATTGATTATTATGATTGAAAGAAAAATAGACTGCTTTTCTTTTCGAGTTGCTATATTTCAATACAATTGATACAATTTCTAATGTCCTGCAAGGTTAAGTTTAAGGGTGCTTTAAGTTTACTTAAACAGAAAAAAAAAAAGTAATTTGTCTTTTATTCCTTCTAGTCTCTGGGTGTATTTGTAATACTTTCTCTGTCTAGATTTTCTTTAGATGTTTTGCATCTATCTCAGACAGTGATATATTCTTCTTTTGGTTTTCTTCTTATGAAATGTATGAGTTTAGAAAAGTCATGTGCAACTGGCATATAGGCAATTACAGAATACCCACACGTCCTTCAAATATTTACCAGGGTAAATTGGGACCATAAGTCCATTGTGACTTCATCTAACTTGAATTAAGAGGCAACGAGGGGTGTAACAATATTAATTATTACCGTAAGCTGTAGCACACTTTGATGAGGTAGAAGCATTTTTCTGATGAAGAAAGTGTTTTCATATCACCTATGGCCAGAAGGGCAAAAAGCTGCTGTGACGTGCCATCCTCGATCTATGCCCGTCTGGCCATGAGTGTGATCGAAGGGGAACGATTGTGTAAAGCAGAGAACAGGGGTGGCAGGGAGATGATTTTCATAGGATCATAGAATCGAATCTCCATCTTTTTATCTCTCTATCTGCTTAGTTGCAGAGGCTGAACTTAACTGAGATTGTCAACAAAGCCATTATTCCGCTCATCGGTCAATGTGTGTTCATTTTCTGCTGAGTGCTTCAGGGATCGATGCGCCGGGCGCTGATCTCGTTCTCAGGTTCATTATTCCGAGGGCAGTTATGTGTAATCCTCAGTTCATCTGCGTCATGAAAACATCACAATTAAGAGGTGACAAATCGTTGAAACAATAATTCACCTGTAGGGAAACTCAAGGATAGAGCAGTGATAAAAACTTTCACCTCTCCTGTATGAAACTACTGTAGTAGTGGTTCCAGTTGTCATGGCTTGTGCGCTAGTTTTTGCTTTATTTTAATTTGTCTGGTAACTTCCTTTTTGGGGGTTATTTTTAAATTTATCAAAGGAGCTTCTATTTGTGTTTTGACCCTCTTAGGGTAGTTTATTTTCATAATAGATCTGGGAAGAGGACATAGAAGAAAAAGTAAACCAGTAGATTCTCAGGAAAAAAATCAAGCTTTTCTTTTCTATTTAACCCAATCCCCCCTACAGGGGTGGTGTATTGCTGAAATAAAGAAAATAAATGATAATAAAAACAATACTTTGGGTCTTTCAACAAAAGTGCATGATGGGTTTTTATGATACGAGATATGTCTTTTAACTGAAATGACGGTGAGAAATAACGTAACACAGTATTTGAAAGAAGTGCCTTGAAATGGCTCTCTGGACTCCGTATTACGAAAGAAATTAAACCAAACTGAGCATGAGGAGAAGCACATGGCAACTTTCTGTATAATGTTGCCCAGCGAAGGCTCATAGTGAAGATGAGATATAGTGACTCTGTCCAGTTAGAGAGCTCTTCTTGGATCAAGAGCTTTAAACGAGTTTTCAACTGAAGTTTGCCTCCTGTATGCTATTTCTAGTATACATGGATTGATTTCACTAGGAAATAATAAGGAACTAAATCTGTAAAGCTGAAAATTGCAATAAGGAAAATATATTTCTGTAAAAGCTTAGGTTGCGGGTTTTAAGGTTGCTTTTTTTGTAGCTTGCTTGCTTGCTTATTTTATGTTTAATTTCAATCATATCTAAGCAATAATGATAGCATGATATTATTTTATTTTTTACTTTCTCAGATGTAGGAATCTGTTTTGTGTTCAAAAACTGCTGAATGTGCTTTAGCTTGTCTTTAATTCTGAGCATGCACTGCTGTAAGGGAGGCGTAGTACAATACTTTTTACAATATTATCCTTCTGTAAGGCTTAAATTCTGTTTCCAAGATATTTGTAAAATACAATAGCAATTTCTATAAACTCAGGATAATCTGAATGTAGGATGTTACTTATTTAAATAGCATTTGTTAATATCCATATATTGATATGGATACATATCAACATATGGATATTGATATCCATAAAAAGGATATTTCCTTTTTACAGGAATTAGGTATAGACTAAGATATTTAGCTGCTTGTGGGTTCTAAGTGTATACAAATAAATTCTGTGACTTAGATTGTTCAGTTGTTAATGAATAAATATGAAGCTTATTTTTAAGCAACATAAATATGAAATCTTTCTGGCTTAGCTATCTTTACTTTAATCAATGCTGATTAAAACTAAATATTGCCCTGCCTTGATAAATTAAATAGTTTCTGTTTCTGCATTTATAAATAGTAATGAAGGTATGTCTCTTCACTGTGTCCAGAAGTTGCTTTCCCTCTGTGTGGTAAGGAAATTTGTCTGTGTTGCCTCTCCGCAGTGAATGGCATCTGTCAGAGGGGGTATGAAGATGACTTTGGTCCAGATATAAATCTGTACTGAAACCCAGCAATGACTCATATATTCTGTTCCTTCAGTGTAAGCCCTGGTGTAGACATTCATATTTCAGAGTAAGCGCCATATTTTGTTTTAGTTTAAGCCAGCTAAAAATGACTTAAATGAATTACTTAAAAATTACTTAAATCAATATAATGCAGTGTTAAAGTTGGGAATGTTCACACAGAGGCTTAAAATACCATTAGTTTATACATTGCAGTTTCATGTAGATGGGAAATATCATTTAAAAAGCTTTACCACCAGTGAAAAGCTCCACTGCACTGACCTGTTTCCCAGTCTCAAAGCCATGCCATCTCAAGCTGTTTCTGGTACATTCAGGAGCTGAAGGGCAGATTTGGACATGATGCAAGAAGGATTTCCGCCGAGGGAACCTTTTGTTCCTGGGAGGGGGCATTCTGAATCAGCTGGTGGGTCTTCTTCCCACTGCTTTGGGCCATCCCCTGCAGGGATGTTCTTTGGAAGCAAATGCATCCCGGGCTGTAATTGAATATCTCCGTAATTAAATACAGCAATTTTTGCTCCCTCTTGTAATCTTTTACACCAAACGCCAGATGACAGAGAACGAATTGGAAAAGGGTGGATCATAGCACTGAAAGTGACCTACCATTGTGTGGATGCTACATGTTATTTTGTTAGGAATGGAGTGGCAGCCAAGATTTTATACGGGAGGAAAATTAAATTATCATTGAGAATGGAGAACTACCCCCTCGAAGGAAATGGTGAGTTCATGTTCAAAGCAATGACAAAATAAGAAAACATCTTTGAAAAAAAGTGCCCAAAGTTTGGACTATACCCTATGCCATGGTAAATAAATGGTATATTAACCTGTTTTTAATAAATCAGTTTTACATGGCTGGAAAGTGTCTCTAAAAGCTATAAGGTTTGTGTGTGCAAGGCATTTTTTTGTGTGAATACATGAATGTTGTTTGAAAGAAGAAAAAAAATCTTAATTTAAGACGTTAAAAAAAAAATCTTACATTTGAGCACTGGGTGAACTTACTTCAGTGAGGGGACCAGAAGTCCATGTAAGAATTACAATATAGGAGACATTTTGATCTGTTTTCCCCCAGGGGGTAAGAGAAGTACATGTGCACATTTTATGCCACGTTCTGCAACTGTGACTGTGCCAACAAGGTGCATGATTTATTACCTTAGTAGGGATAATGGAGTGATTTCCATAAAAATCCCAAGTATAAATCCCACCAAGGCTCCTACAATATGGTACTTTGACCTAATCTAATCTATTTTGGAGTCCAATTCTTTTCAGCATAGAACCATCGTAAATCAAAAAAATTGCCCTGCATGAGGTGCTGAAAATTTACATCATTTGGGAAATTCTGTATAACTACAGGAGCTTGCAGAATACGTTTTGTTTCACAAGTACATGCATGTGCTTTAGCTTGTCTTTAATTCTGCATAGCATTATGCAGGGGGAAGAAAAATCCAAATAATTAAGTTTAAGTCACCACTCATCAGTGAACAGTACTACCATGGATTTTTTATTTTTATTTTTATTATTATTATTATTCCATGAAAATTTGTAATGCGAAATAATTTTACCTTATTGTTTCTGTGAGGGGTGACCAGGACTGTGATCACAAGGTTATATTTAAACAAACGTGGTGATGGATGAGAACATTTGCCCTTACTCAGTCATGTAGTCTTTGCTGTAGAAGCGGTGGAAAGATGAGCTCATCAGATTAAGACATACCATTTATAAAGCAGAAAATAGAACGTAGTGATATGTTGGGTCAAGCTAACAGAAAGCAGAGCCCAACTAGAATTCAAAATTAAAGGGTCAAAAAATGAATTTAGAGTTTTGAGACATGAGGAGGTTGTTGAAATACAGTAGAATGTGGCAGGCATTTTAGCAAGAAAATATTGCGCTGCTGGTGGATGAAAAACTGGTGGTCGCCGTGTTGTAGGAGCACGATCGAGACATAGGATTCCATGACATTAGAGGGAGTGCAAGAAACAAACAAATTTCTCACTTTAATAGCACTTCCTCAGGATATTACAGGTCTCTCTGAAACTTGGCCTCGGGGAAGGTAACAGGCAATGAGCACAAATTGAAATATAGAACATTCCATTTATACCTAAGGAGAACACCAGTACTGTTTGGGTGGTCAAAGATAGGAGGTTGGATTAGTTGGTCTTTACAGGTCCCTGCTGACCTCAAAGATTCTGTCAGTGATTCTCAACTATAGAATGAAAGTTGTTTAGTAATTAATTAAATATGGAGTCATAGTTATACTTCAGGCAGTTCCTCAACTTCAGTTATAACGTAATGCTTGTTTAACTATAAAAGATTACTGTTGTTATTACTTTTATTACAGAAATGTCAGTGTCAGGTTGCTATCACAATATTTTACAAATATTTCTGTCTATTGCTTACAAGTTAAAAAATATATGGGGTTCATGTGACAAGGTTTTGGTAGTGAAGGGGGCTACAGAGCTACCAGAAGGGGGGAAGGTGTCTTAAGATTTAGGTTTTATTTCTCATTGTCTTTCTCAGTTGATTGGTAATGAATGGAAGGAAATTATTTGTCCCCAACCTGAGTCTGTTTTGCCTGTGATGGTAATTGGTGAGTGATCTCTCCATGTCCTCATCTCCACCCATGAGCTTTTTGTTATATTTTCTCTTCCCTGTCCAGCTGAGGAGGAGGGTGACAGAGTGGCTTTGGTGGGCATCTGGAGTCCAGCCAGGGTCAGCCCACCCCAGAAGATAAAGTAAATATACAGTGAATTACTGTTCACACTTAATAGAGAGAAGGCTTATGCTGAAAGATGAAATCCATATGCTCACGGCCTTATCTGTGTGTAACGTTCATTACCTGCCACGGTGACACAGATTCAATGTCTGGCAGAATTAGATGCTGAACCTCAGGAATCAGATTCATGGTCTCTTCCGAAACCATTGGACCATCCTTTCCCCCCAAACTGTGTTTGAGAGCAGAACGGGAATGGAACAATGAGGCAGTTCCCAGTATATCCAGTGCATTTGTGAGTGTGACCTCCGTGTTGCTTTGGAAATACCTCCACTAACTCTCAGGAATTGTATTGGTAAAGCAGGTTTAATATTAAGTGCTAATTACTTCTGTGCTGTACTAAAAAAGACAAAACAGATTTGAAAGTTTTTAATTGAAACACTACCTCTAACATTTTTAATACCAGGTTATTTTGGTAATTATTGAATAATATGAACTTAACAAAGTACATGATGTGGTTTGGGGACTGAAGTGCCATCTGAGCCATTCCTGTACTGCCACCAGAGGGGGTTCATAACATCCTTGTGAAGCATAAAATACTGACGGCAGGTAAAATACCTGAGGTTTATATAAAATATATAAATATATATAAATAAAAAATATATAAATATATAAAACAACCTGGTCTGGTGGGAGGCGTCTGCCCTGACCAGGGCAGGGCCTTGGAACTGGATAATCTTTAAGGTCCCTTCCAACCCAAACCATTCTCTGATCTGTATGACTGATGAGATGTGATACAAAACAGCCAGTGATGTGCACTGATGTAATTTCTGAAATTCAGTGGCTGAGGTTCATTTAAAATTCCATAAAGTACTGTTGTAAAATGGAAGGTACCTCCTGTTCTTCTTCAGCAGCGTGGCTCTCGTGGTTGCAATGGTAATGTTAGGTCAATTCTGGTCTTCGTGCAGCTCAGGAGTGAAATCACTTCCCACAGGGAACTTCTGGGAACAATCCTGGCGATTGAGTTTTAAAACAGCAGTAGTCTCTGGAGCTTTCCCTCAGATAATAGTAGGTTAAACTGTGGTAGGATATGTGACCGTGAATGTGTCTGATGCATTTTTGTCTCGTGTCTATTTTTGTCCCCTGATTATTCTCATTTGTTATGGAGGATGAATAATATATCAGTGGTGTAGGTGTTTGCATAAAGGGTTTTTTCCCTGCTTTAAAGAATAACACTTTTAAACTTTTATATTATCTTCCCTATATGTTACATTAATATATTTTTTCTCTAAAATGAAATTGTTTTCATTTATATTTTTCTATTCTATAAATTTGATGAAGAATATATTTACTTTTAATATCTGTGCCCAAATTGGAATTATTTCTGATCGTAAGAAACTATTCGATCCCTCCAGTTAAATTTCAAATAATGGTTTATTGCTTTTCTAGATCCTGAGGCTGTTTTTTTCTTCTGTGCATAGAAAGCAGTCAGCAGAGTAAGAAGCTGACAATGCAATAATTTAATTACAGTTAATTAATAAATCCAGTGGATCAAAATAATAAAAGCAGGCGATAATATCTCTTTGGGATCAAGAGATATTATATCTCTTGATATAATATAATATCAAGAGATATTATATAATCACTGTCTGGAGAAAACATGAGGGACATGACGAGAGCACTCCTTGTATTTCCATACTGCATACTAACTGGATACATCATTTGCAGTTGTTCAGAAGTATTGTATTATCATGGTTTCGGCTGGGATGGAGTTGACTTTCCTGCTGGCAGCTGATGCAGTGATGTGTTTTGGATTAGGGAGGCTGTTTTTGTTGAACTGGGAGGAACACTGGCCTTTTCTGCTTCTCTCACAGCCCTGCCAGCAGGTAGGGAGCAGGGGACACAGCCCAGACAGCTGACTCCCAACTGACCAAAAGGACATCCCTGGCATCATGCTCAGTGTATTAAGCTGGGGAACAAGAAGGAGGAGGGGGATGTTTGGAGTCACCGTGGTTTGTCTTCCCCAAGACCCAATACCTCTGATGGAGCCCAGCTGTCCTGGAGGTGCTGAGCACCCACCTGCCCATGGGGAGCAGGGAGTGGATTCTTTATCTTTCTTTGCTTGAGTGTGTGGCTTTTGCTTTACTTATTAAACTGTCTTTATCTTAACCCATGAGGGTTCCTTATGTTTTTGTCTGATTCTTCTCTCCATCCCACTGGGGAGAACTCACTGAATGGCTGTGTGGTCCTGGGTGCTGGCTGGAGTTAAACCATGACATAGTGTTCAAGGTCAGGTTGGACAGGACTTTGGGCAATGTGCTCTGGTGGGAAGGTGTCCCTGCCCGGGGCAGGGCATTGGAACGGGATGCTCTTTGAGATCCCTTCCAACCCAAACCATTCTCTGATCTATATGTCTGATGAGACGTGATATTCAATGGCTAGAGATGTCCCCTGCTGCAATTTCTGAAATTCAAAGAGAAACTGCAAATATTACAGTATCTCACATTAAGCTCAGTATTAGTTATAAAGGAATACTACCTCATTTCTTTCCCTGAGTTTTTATTCACACTTTGCCTTCAAACACACAACAAAGGAGCCTTCTGGAATTCAAGTAGCTTATGCTAACCGTGCTTTCTATGGACGTATTTGGGTTTTGGCATGAACTTGTCAGATAGCATATGTCTGTGATCTGTTGATTAATTAGGGATCACCTTTATATTTACTACCAGGTGTTTTTTATTTCAAAAAGCAAATTACATTTCCAGGTATTTGAACAGCTGCAAAATGAACACGGGTTAACATAGCACGCACCTGCTTTGGCATTTGGGTGTTCTTCAATGGAACAGCATGAACTAGTTTCAAATGAATAAAATATATGAGGCCACTAACGATCGTCACACATATAAAACCACAATAGAAGCAGACTGATGAAAAAGTTGGCCTAAGGGTTGAAAAAAATTTAAAAATTGTTCCTATCTGCGGTTCGTAGGGAAGATTTATGTGTGTCATGGGGATACCTGGCTTTTAAATCATGTCAGGAGGTAACTCTACAGTGTCAGAGAGAGTTTCTGCACAAAGAATGCCCCAGTTCGTAGGTGATCCCTGGCACCCTGGAATGTATAGTTCCTGCCAAATGCTATAAAATACTGCAAAGGTTAAAAAAAAGCCCTAACCCAAAACAAAATAACTACCAGCATTTCGATGTTATGTATTCAGAGGTGGTTGGTGGTTTTTCTATGTCACTGAGCCATGGTGTGAATTGGCACTATTGTGTGTGGGTATTTTGTCTGATAAATGGGATGATGGTTGTAGGGTAGACTTACACCCACCACCCCCTCTATGCTGTCTCAAGAAGAAGTTCCATGTTATTATTAATATTATTGCTGATGAAGATAAGTGTAACTGAATATAAACTTTAGTCAAAACCAGATGAATTTGCTTTTATTTTCTATGTTTATCAATCGTGTGTTTTAGATGATCTGCCTAATAAATTTGAAGTACTTGTACTTAAGAGGTGTTTCTATTTCATAGCTAATCATGATATAATGAACAAATATGTTCATTATAAAGCATTATAATCATGAGACACACCACACCATAAAATGTTATCTTTTTTTCCCTCCACACACACAGGTTGCTGGAAAAAAGGAATGTGCAATGGAGATTTTTAATATGGAAGTATCCTAAAAAATGGCATACCGTTTGAGAAATTAAATACACTATACTTTGGCATGAAGGATAATTACTTTTACCATGAATTAATGGAGACAGGTAAGCTAAACTTACCTTCTTCTTTCCTTCTTCTTACTTTCCTTCCTCACTTTCCTTCTATTCTTTCTTTCACTGATACTGTGTTTCTACTAAGGTCTGCTCTTATTTTCTTTCCAAACTTTATTCTTGGCTGTTCATCTGTAACTTTTCATAGAATCATGTGTGGTTATGTAAGACAAAAAAGTGTTCCAAGAGGTGATTGGTGATCAATTTTTAGGACAGATCTCAAAGTCACTTTTAAATAGGTAACCATAGGCTCTCCATTGGTAGCAGAAGGGAATGGTTTTCTTGGGACTCCTCGTTACTCTTGTAGCCATGGGATTTTGTGCTTAAAGCATATTCCGTATCTGAATTCCAGTTGCATCAATAATGAAGAAAGCATTTGGAAACCTCTTATATGGTCTCTTCTTCTTTCTGACTTCTGCGGCTTCATAAAGTAATTAAATGAATCAGAGGGTGTATGCTGTTAGAGCTCTAAGATAAAGAGAATAAGCATTAAGCAGTAGAGAATGAATCTTAAACAGGCACAGCCTCCTTCCTTTTTATCATGTTAGTATCAGAAATATGCCCCTAAATATAGTATGTCAGGGCAGTGGTAGCTCAAGCATCCCTGTAGCGGAAAGGGCACTCTGGTACCTGAGTTTGTAAATTATGTGAAGTAACAGAACAACAGCAGATTAACAGAAAAATATCAAACACCGTCAAAGCAATAGATGCTGTTTTCTTTTTAACTTGATTATATTATCTAGGAAGCATAACTATTAGTCATTAATATTCCAAAAAGTCTGCATGCAGTCCAAGGGATATGGGTAACAGCAAGCCTGGAGCCTTTTAGTAGAACATCAAAGTATGTTGAGGTGAGCATGGTCTTTTATACTGTATTTGTACAGAGGAATGTTGAATCATAAGAGAAATGTAGAGTATGGAGGATCTTTCGGTACCATGGGTCTGATTTTTGCATCTTTGGGTTGGGAAAAGCAAATTCTGATGGCTATCAGAACTGAAGTGGGCCTTTTGCATTTCACTTTTCAAATAATGAAATGGATTTTCAAACCTTTTGCTAGGGAAGAATCCGTTCTAATTATGTTTTTCCTTCTACTAGAGTTTTCTGGGAATTTTTTTCCTATTTGTGAGTATGCTATTAAGTGAGAATTATTTTGAGTTGTGAGTTTCACAACCATCCAGGTCTCGGAAAAGTGTTCCAGAGAAAACCTGACAAAAATAGAAAAAAAAAAAAAGATCATCAGGGTTTTTTCTATTATCTTTTTTCTCCTCTAAGAAAAGCAATCTGTATAAACCCATTATTTTCTTCTAAAGAATAACTTGCTTTCTTTTTGATACTTTTCAAAAAAGAAAATCATTTTATGGAAGAGCAGTTTTTATTATGCCTTATAGTAGAATGTGACCATGTTCTGTTGTAGGACTATTAGAAATTAATGGACGATGATGAATGTCGTGTATTTTAGACAAAGAGTTTAGAGAGGTGCTTTATGAAAGTTTTTGGTGTGTTGATGCAATACAAGTGGAGAACTTTCAAAGATGGTGATGAGCTAAATTTGAATAAATTTGCACTGGTTAGTATTAATTTGGAGGCAAATTGAAGAAAGATAGAAATTCTAAATGAATTTCAAAACCTAATAAATGTGAAAGCATGATGGATATAAACTTGTCTGTTTTGATATTTACTCGTTCTCTCTCTCCCTCTTAGGAAAAAAGAGTTAAAACTAACTTTGTGATCTAGGTAGCTATTCTATTACTGCTACTTGTCTTTGAGAATTCCTATCTCCAATCTGTGTACCACCTGTGGGGTGGAATTCTGCCCATTTATTTATTTATGTCTTGAATCTTCAGGGTTGGGGTTTTTTTTGCATACTATTTACTGACAGGTTACATCAGGAGTTCTTTTGACTAATATCTAAAATTCCGCAAATTATATTTCTGGGTATAGATAATACCATTGTCAGTCTTGGAGAAATATTTTTAAAAGTACATTTTAGGATTGCTTGCTTGCTTATACTGCAGAGGAGAATTGTTGTGTAGGAATTAACATTAAAATTCCAAAAATGTCTGCTTGCAATATAATGGTATTTACATTGCTTGAGAAAGCACAAATACCATATGTGGTGTTTATATCATCTGGCTACCCATACTATTCTCTTTTGAATAAAATGAGAAGCTCCCAGGCTTGTGTTATGGGGTTTGCAGGGCAAAGTTTTGGTAGGGGCGGGGGGCTACAGGGCTGGCTTCTGTGAGAAGCTGCCAGAAGCTTCCCCAATGTCTGACAAAACCAAAACCAGATGGCTCCAAGATGGACCCGCTGTTGACCAAGGCTGAGCCCATCATCAATGGTGGTACCACCTCTCGGATGACATATTTAAGAGGGGGAAAAAAAGCATGTTAAGAGCAGCAGCAGTGAGAAGAGAGGAGTGAGCAGATGTGAGAAATACAACCGCTCTGAAGACCATGGTGAGGCAGGTTGTCCATCTGTAGGCCGTAGAGGTTAAAAGTGGAATAGATGTTCTCTTGCAGCCCTTAGAGGCTAAAGGTTGAGCAGATGATGCCCCTCAGCCCATGGAAGTTAAAGGTGGAACAGTTGTCCACCTGCAGCCCAAAGAGGACACCATGCTGGAACAGGTGGATGCTTGAAGAAGGCTGTGACCCTGTGGGGAGGCCACGCTAGAGTAGGCTCCTGGCAACAGATGTGGACCCTTGGAGAGGGGAACCCAAGCTGGAACAGGTTTGCTGGCAGGACTTGTGACCCCATGGAAGACCCATGCTGGTCTTCTGTTCATGAAGGAGTGCACCCCATGGGAAGGACTCATGTTGGAGAATTTCATGGAGAACTGTCTCCTGTGAGAGAGACCCCACAGAGTGTGAGGAGTCCTTCCCCTGAGGAGGAAGGTTCGGCAGAGACATGTGATGAACTGACCACAGCCCCCATTCCCTATCCCACTGCACCACTGGTGGGGAGGAGGCAGAGAAAAATCAGGGGTGAAACTGAGATTAGGAAGAAGGGAGGGGTGAGGGGAAGGTGTCTAAGATATATTTTTTATTTGTTGTTGTCATTCCCATTTGATGGATAATGAATGAAATTAATTGTCCCCAAGCTGTTTTGCCTGTGATGGTAATTGGTGAGTGATCTCTCCCTCTCCTTATCTCCACCCATGAGCTTTTTTCTCTCCCATGTCCAGCTGGTGGGTGACAGAGTGGGCTTTGATGAGTACCTGGAGTCCAGCCAGGGTCAACCCACCACAGCTTGTCATGGTGATGCAGGAGTGTATTAAAGAAGTTCACCTTTCCCCCCCCCCCCCTCCTTTCAGCTCAAAAAGCAGGTTTACAGGCTCTTCTGGATCAACAAAACCATGTTATCTGAGATTGGACATAAACTGGACAGAACCATAGCATTTTGAGTACTGTGCAATACATACACTTGTTATGGTTTTGCCATTTTTTTCATAGGTGGCTTAAAAATTTACATAATATCAGAGTAGTTAAACAAGTTTTGTTGTAATTGAGACAAAAATTGGAATTAATGACAGTTTTTAACAGCAAGAACTGTTCAGGTGCATTACCTATACTTTAACAGTCAGGATTTTAACCATATCCTTTCATAAAAGCCTTAGCAAACAAAAGTAATTTTATCTTCTTCAGCTGGTGTAACTTGAGGAAATGAAAGGTTTAAAACTTGAAAATTTTCTAATCTTATGAACAGGAAGGGATTTACATAAAACACAGTTTCCTTCTGAAATTTTTGGCCCACCTAAAATTTTTTTTTTTTTTTCAATGGGGCAAACCTTTTCAAACATGTCTCAGGAAGTCCTTAGGCTGAGCTATATCTTTCTCCTCCGTCACCTAAGAAGATAAAATGATGAGCCTTAAGCATTTTGCTCTTATGTGTCACATGTCCCATTGTGTCTCAGAGTCTGTACAAATAACCTTTTTTGAGAGAAGGCAACACACTTCAAATGCTCTTGTTATGAACCACCAACAGGTGAGAAGTCAATAGCATTTATTTTCAAAATTTCGTGCTCAGCTTGGGTAATGAATTGGCCCTGCTGAACCATTGCCCTCTTATACTTTGTCATCTGCATCAGCAAAATTTTCCTGGAGCTTTTCCCAAGGAGCAGGATGAGAACCAGAGCACTGTGAGAAGAGCAGATACTACACCTGCAGCTTCCATGGGTTTAAAGGGATTAAAGTACAAACCATCAGTTGAAAATATTGGCTCGGTGCTTAATGACTTTATAATCCAGGTAGAATAGTCCTCAAAATCCACTGCCATAAAAGCATGGAAAAACTTTCTAGATAAGTTTTAACATACCCCAGAAGGATCAGGTTGATCATGAATCTCCTAAACTTTGGAGACTAATGTTTGAAAATTCTTTGAAATGGTGGCCTTGCAATCCTAAATCCATATATTCTGACCTTCTTGGAAAACTGTCTTTCCTGCAAAAGGTTTTCTTACCGACCAATGAAACTTAAAAGGCTGTTTTAGCAACCGCTTCTATTTGTAGGTGAGGAACGTTAAGAACCTCAGTATCTTGGGTACTGGTACTCTTCAACTCTTCAGACTTAGAAGCTGAAAGAGACTAATTATTGCGAGGGCAATGGAGGAGGAGAAAAGGCAAAGGATAAGTGAAAAGCTAGAGTAAATGTATTTAAAAATATTTGAAACCCTTTTGAAATAAGGAGGTTTTATGTGACTTTATATGACATTCAAGAACAGTTGTTCTTCCAGAATGATGAAGAACTAGCTGAAAGTGCTGAGAGTTAGTCGATGAGGAACTGACCCGCTGTCAACAGATAAAGGTGGTTCCACAGATAATATAAACCCTTGCAGCCAGTAGCTGCTGACGGCAACTACTCCCTGCTGCTCAGCAGCAGAAAGATAGAGCTGCTTCCTGCTTGTGGGTAGATCATTGCTTTTTCTTCCACACTTCATAGAATCATAAAATGGGTTGGGTTGGAAGGGACCTTAAAGATCATCCAGTCCCACCCCATACCCTGGGCAGGGACACCTCCCACCAGACCAGGTTGCTCTAAGCCCCATCCAGCCTGGCCT
>BJBW01007281.1:0-14858 GCA_004320125.1 Scolopax mira
CATGAAGAATCAAACTGAATTCATGTTATTTTCTGAACTGTGTGACTTGCCACTGAAAAGCTGGAATTTTGCTACATTAGTTCCATCAGGCCAATCAAGCAAAGAATTCAACTGATTAGCTGAACAAAGAGGTGTTATGTGCTCAGATAAATCACAAACACAAGTTATGGTCAAATTGCATGATTCTTCTTGACTTCTGTCAAAGCTACTGGAGAGATGTAAACTGAAAACTGCTCTCTTTGCAAATAATATGTTTTTCAAAGATGCCATGACTTTCCTGAGATACTCTAACAGCTACATGCTTCAGTTTTTTATTTATTTTTAAACAGCAGGTCACAATTTTCAATTTCAAATATAAGTTCAATAATACTTCTTTAGCAAAATAAAGTCCTTAAAAACATATTATATTTCTTGAGGAACGTAAGACATTCTTGATTTGCCTTCCCTGGTCTGGATTAAGTCCATTATTTCTAGTCACTCTCAATGGAAGATAAGGTCTTCATCAGATGAAGATAAATTTATGGTGAAGATAAACAGTCTTCATTAGTGCTACATTTCATTTCACCTTTTAAAGAGCCAGTTCTCATTATGTCACATTCATGCTCAGTTGATGGTAATTTACAGTCCATGACCTAAAGGTATCAGGCAAGTTTTGGACTTTACTAGTGTCCATACACCCAGGATGCCAAGTAACATGCTCAGTGATCTATTTAGCTCTGATCCTCAACTTACATTTCTCCATTCAGATCTCTGTATTTCTTAAGAATATATATTACTCGGGGACTCGTGGATTTAAGAGCCACCAGTCCTGTGCCACAATTTTGCACTGATTTCTGCGGGAACAGGATCAACTCTTCTGTGTTAAACTTTTCTCATTCAAACGTTACCAAGTTCATCTTCGTTATACTCCTTCCTGCTTTAAGAACTTTTTAGAAATTAATCAAATCAAAAAGAGATGTCCTTTGGGAAAACTAACTGCCTGTACTGGCATAGAAAAACTGCAGAATCTAATACTATCTCTCACTTCATTTTCTGCCTCTGAATCACTCTTATAAGTTTCACCCAAATAGCACAAACTCAGCTACGAAAAGAATCTTCACACTAAAGGAATAAAAATATAGCATCCTGAAAACATGAATTTGGATAAGCACTGAAAATTCCAAATTTTACATAGCTGGAAACAATTTTCATCTCAAAATACATAATTAAGGTAAAACTACCCTGTCCCATCCAAGATGTTGATCTAAAGGCAACAGCTATTTCATCCTCAGTACCCCAATAGTTTTGGTAACATAATGCATCATACCAATTTCAAATGTCAAATTCTGCTAATAATATTTGCATACAGCTGACAACAGGGAGTACTTTGAAGTATAAATACTATATAATTTGCAACTCACTTTCTGCTGGTTTTTGGAGGTTTGAGATTTTTAAAGAAAATTAAGGCTTTGCTAAGAAAGTTCTAAGACATTAAAAGTAAGCACACTTCCTCTGAGCACAGGCTATCAAAAGGACAATGAACAATTAAACTACCTAAAACTAAAGTGGGATATCTAATCCCTGATGGAAACTAATATCCCAGTCCCTCTCCAGTTAAGCTTTCCAGTTAAAACAGCATGTTGGATCCAGGGCCTTCATAGACACCCATCTATAGGGTGCTGTTAGAGGAACAATGATCTCATCTCACCAGCTACATCCACACTGTGAAATAAAAGACAGCGAGAAGCAATTTGACTTCCTGGGATCTCCTTGGTCAACATCATCCCATCAGGCTTTACAACTTGGCATGTTCCATGCCATGACCTACCCCACAGCCCGTAACATCTCAGTTGGATGACAGAAGATTAAGAAGGGCACTGGAAAATATAATTTCTTAAACCCAAATTACCACGTGGGTTCTAGGAAAATAAAGCAACCCAAGTGCCAGTTAATCTGCCTGAGAGAAAGCACATTTAATCAGATTGAGAGGGTGCAGGGCTAAAGCCTTGAGGATGTGAAGATGCCCATAATACCTGGTCCACAGGATCAGAGATCAGTCCCTGGCCACCTTTTATGTAGCAGAATAGCCACCTAATTATTGCCACCTAAAAATGTTATACTGATCTTTATCCATGAGACCAGATTTCTAGCAAAAGGGGTCCAATCACAAAGAATAATTGGCAAAGAAGTGAACAGAGACAAAAGTTACTGAGCAACAACTAGGGTTCTCTCAGTCAAACAAGTGGATAATGGGAGTTGGGATTAACGCCAAAGTCAACATAAATCAGTTCTAGAATTCAAATATGTAGTTTAATCTGTTAAATCATTCCATTAGTATTCCACTCTTTGTTTATTCCAACACTTGCATGACTCCTAACTTTGTCTAAAGTCTATACACAGCAAATTGAGATTTTTCCTTAAAACTTGACACAGCTGAGATCAGCTTAGAGACTGTATGAGCCAACAATGAGTTAATACCTCACAAAAATTGTTTGAAAAATTAATGGAATTTTGAAAAGACAAAGTCAAAAGGTCTTGCTAATGGAATAACGTGGCTGTTCTTTGAGACATTAAAGAGCACAACGTAAGTTTAAACAGCAGCCCAAATGTAGTATAACTACTCAAAGAGATACTCTGACCATTTTCACATACAAAAATGACTTTAACAGCCACGTTCTATTCCCCCTTTCTCACTATGGCAGTGGCCTTCACACCATCATCTCCCAGACAGTCCACTGGGAGTAGCTTTGTCCTGTTTGTTTACCTTCCATTTTCTAGCTGTTCTTTCAGATGAAAGACCATATTTTTTGCAGGTTTTCATTTGGATAGACATCAAACAGGGACATCAAACAATCCAAGTAAGCAGGGAAAATACCTCGAGGTTAAGGTGTGAGCAACAGAAAACAAAAGCTTGACAGTGCTTTAGGAATCAAATACTAAGCTGCTGTTCTTGCAGAGAGCGTAAGGTGGTGCTATATTCTCTAAATTATCCCTGTCAAATTATAAATAGATACGTGAACGGGGAAGCTAAAAGATTATTTTCTGCTTTGATTTTAGTATGTCACTTCAAAGCATAATAGAAGTTGTCAAATAATAGCTAACATAGTGGGAAAAGTTTGTATTGGAAATGTTAATCATCAAGAAATGTTAGGCACTACCTGCTGCTGTCAGTGCTGGCCACTGCCCAAACAACACATTTCACTGCTATTCCAATTTCAGTTAATATTTAAATTGTCCTCCTGCAGAATTCCAAATAAAATGCATTGTTTCTGAGAGGAACTGTTCCTAATTAGAGCACAGAGCTTCAGGTCAACATTTTCTCTTGTACAAACCTGTTCTGTGTTGCTTATGCACATCTGAGCACTTCTGTTAACTACTTTTTTCCTACCCAAAGTTATTGAACATGTCACAAAACTCCTCTGACAGAAAGAAGAATGGAGAACATGGAAGAACGTCCTACGAATACATTCCATGTTTTCAATGGGGTTTTACATTTAGATATTCCCCATGTTTTGACTTCCACTGTTTTCCTTCTGACAGAAAAGTAAAGTTGGCACTGATCCTACTTCATTATGGCAGTATTTTCTTACTGTCCCAAAAAGACAGGTGAACTGCAGAGAAAAAAAAAATATTTCTGACTATAAGATAAATAAGAAGAAATTTTGGGTGCTAGATTCTGATCCACACCCAAATGAATCACTATGTATTTATTCATTGATTTTGACAAAGTTGTTATCGTGTCCTTAATAGGGTTAATAAAAAAGTAGTAGTTCTACTTACACCTTTTCACGTTTATTGATTGCTTTCAGTTTTTGTATGATACTAATCAATATCAATCAACATCTGCTTTTTTTTTTTTTAGTCAGTTCTTACTGGCTTGTATAAAGAAAGAGGAATCCAATATTGGGAAACCGTGTGATGGTTTTATACACCACATGTCATGTTTGAACAAGGTGAAATTGCAGGTTAAATTGCATGGAGGTCCAGATACCTAAACAGACTGCAAGAAATTCCTTGGAGATTCTGTTTTTAAATTTTAATATAGAACAAGTGTCACCGTATAGCAATGTCGAAGATATAAAGGACTTCAGAGTTCAATAACAAATACAGAGTTGTTATTTGAAACAAAAATGTAGCTCCTGAGAACAATCAGTTCAGTTCTCCAGCAGCAGTTATACTATGTGGTCATAACCATTTTTCCCCTTTTATACAGAAGTCTCGAGGTGCACATTTTTAATGTATCCTAGCAGTTTCCAGTTAATGTTTTATATTTCTACAGCTATTATTTTCTGTTGAAAGAAAACTAGTAAAGGTTCAGTCAAGAAAGGGAAAACAAAAGAAAAAGATCAATATTAACACTCTACAAATATTGACTTAGGAAAGTGACTTTGTTGTCTTTCTCCCACAGGAATTTATATTGAATGAGTGATTTATTTAAAAGAAAATACTGATGGAACATATTAGTCTAACTAAAAATCAATATTTTCAGGCTACGGCATATATTTACAAATTAATGCCCAACAAAGTGAATACACTCACAGATCTGTTATTTATTTCCAATTACCTTTCATATAAAGGTTTATGATACACAATCTTTCAGACTACTTAAGCATTTAAAGTTCTCACCAATCTAATAAATTATTAAATTTTAAATTTCTCAAAAAGTCATTAAACGTTTTATCCAACAGTGGTTTCATTTATAAAAAACACATTTTGTTCTATTAAACCTTCACACCTGAAAAATTATTTTCAATAACTAGATGTCAGCAAAACCAACAGTATATAAAAATGTTAATAATAATATGTATGAAGAAACCTCTCCGCAGTTTATAGCTGCCCTTGACAAACTATTAATAAAACATAAGCGAAAAATCAGAGAAAAACGGTTTCTTATCTAAAATGCAATATGTGCTAGAGGAAAACAGCATAATTTTCAATAGGAGTAGCTTATGTGATACCTTCATTGTGTCTGGCTCAATTAGCTTTGTGTTTCTGTTGCTACCAGCACCCACGCTGACAGAGGTAGAAACAGACGCTTTGCAGCTTTGAGCTGATGATGGTCTTGAAGGAGCTCTGCTATCCCCTACCAAGAGAGGTAGTTAGTTATAATTACATTATTTCAAGTTACACATTGTGCTATTTATCACAAAGCCTTACTTTTTATAGGCAGAGAAAAATCCAACAACACAACTTCAATTGGATAAGCTGACTTCCCAATAATTATATGGCATTTAATAACCCTTTACTTCTCTGACTGTACATCTTGGGTTAAGGGGCAAACGAATGGCAGAACCTCAGAATCCAAATCTGCCTGAAGGACACCACATGGTTCCATTCACCTTGAAATTAGGGTGAATCTGTCCTAAGTGGAAAGGTTTAACCTGTTTCCAATTTAAAGTTATTTCTTTTCAGGACAATATAGTTTCCCTGCCAGAAGGCACATGGCTTAGGCACAGCTGCTCAATGCTTTCAGGTTCCTTAAGTTGGGTCAACTCTGCTGGCACAATTGTTGATTTAGCTACGTAAACTCAGTCTTCATCACTGTTTTGTCACCTTTGCACTCTTCAGTACCCCCTAGAATTGAAGGGGCTTACAATAGTGCTCACTACATCCCAATATTTCATACATGGTACCATTGCTGTTGGCCTGTGGTCTTTTTCCAGTTTGGAAATAACTGTTTAAGGTTTGTAAATAACTTTGTAACTTCAGGAAGAACGTTAAACTCTCACATTGATTATAGTTGAAAAGTAGCCTTGATAATTTAAACAAGATGTTTATGATTGATGTTTAAGGTTTCATCTCTGATACGGGAAAAAAATAAAAACTCTCTTGCAACATCTGAGCATTCATTTTCTCTCTTCCCTTTGGACTGTGTCACATAAGAGTCAACGAAACTCACCCTTAAGAACTTAAGGCCTTCAGATCATAGATGCAGCCAAAGTCCATATGAACATGGGGGTCAGATATTCTACTGAGACATCTATACATTTGCCACAGTAGAAATTTATATTACTCAGAAACATTCTCACTAATCGGAGAAAAATTAAGTAAATACTCAACTGTTCATTGACCAAGAGCACGAACTCCAACAGAATGAAAACTCCCAATGTGAAATATAAATACCTTTTGCTGGTGCCAGTTTGTGATCAGTTTTCCTTGGGATTCTTGGTGATGGTTTGGACACTGGTGGTGTGATCCCTTCAGAGGGGGTTTCAGTTTGATTTCCAAACTGCTGCTGCCTCAACCGACTATCAACTTCCAGTTTCTCTCGCGCAGTCTTGCAGCACTGCTCACTGGTTGTCAAGTATAAGTCACAAAACTTTAAATAAAGAGAAGTAGGCTGTTAAGTGAAACATTCTTTCTGACAATGTTAAGGATTAAAATGTAACATTAGTAAGGAAAGGATAGGCCAAGAGATGTAATGCATTTTCTCCTAAAGCATAATATTAATTTTCATTTTCATGAATCCGGGCAACCGTGCAAATGGCACAGTAAATACGGAGCCACGATTCAACAGGGAGGTCCAATATTGAATGAAAATTAAGTGTAACTTTCAACCCAAGAGGTGATTTATATTTCTTTCTAGATATTTGAAGAATGATTTTTATATATATATATTTAATGGGGGTTGTTTTTTTCTATGAAATTATATTTATGTACAAATCTTTGTGGGCCATTCATTCAGTTCAAAACTTAGTCATTGCTTAGAGATGATGCCAAAAAAGCTAATAAGATGTTGCATCTTGAAAATTAGATGTCCAACATGTACAATAAGAAATTATGAACTGTCAGAGAACCAGCATCTCTCCCCGATTGTCTAAATTTGCTGTCAATTGCCATCTTTACCCTGCTATTCCTTAACTCTTATCTTCACACATGCTGTTAGGCTTCATGCTTACTATTAGGCTCTGCCCAATACAATAAGTTCACTTGCAGCAAGTGACCATTTCAAGGATAATTGCCAGGACAGCGTGTTGTGAGATAAAGAGTGGGGAACAGAAGTATACACCAGCCCACGCTGCAGTAAGTAGGCAGGCTGGGTGGGCTTGAGTAAGGTCATCAACAAACCAACACATGGAGGTGGGATATATTGCATTTGATAATGCTAATACTCTTGGTAACGTTAAGCCAAACCCACAAGAACAAATAATACCTTGTTGTAGTCAAGTTTGCCACCGCAGTTAAAATCCGCTTGTTTGATAATGGCACTCACTTCGTCCCCCGTCATTTTTTCACCTCTCTGCAATAAAAAAAACTCAGTTTGGGTTCCTAATCAAGAATGCTGTTAGCCTACAGCACACATTTAATAAAAACATAAAGACTATATCCTTTCAGGGAATCTTATCTTGCAATATATTTAAATGGACTTTGATTTGAATCATCATCAACATCTTAAAAAAATTATGTCCCTACGATGTTACTAAATACTGAACAGAGGAATTGCACCAATTTATACAGTTTTGTGGTGTCTTCTGGAACCCTGTGAATGATATTTACATCAGTTACAGAAAATCTTCCATAAACTGGGGAATCTTCTAGGGAATCTAGTTCCACATATTTTTAAATGTCATTTTTTTAAGCCACATTAACGACATGTACAGGTAAGCCTTATGACATTTGCATGCTTTGGGCTGATAATGCCTAACCTCTAATCAAAGTATTAATCTATCATAGCACAACTTCTGTTAAGACCCCAATGAACTACAGATCATCACAGCTGGGATAAAACTAAACCACTGACCTAAGTATTTTACGTCTAACTTGGATAAATGTTATCTTTTAACTTTGTATCTGAACACACGTAGACAACTTGTGAGGAGAGAATGGCAAAGATATGGCATAAACTGTCTTAATAAAAGTTCATAAGACTGAAAGGCTGCAGAGGGACTCTGTAGTGTAAATCCCCCTGTTCTCTAACTTAACCAGTGCAGAGACACGTGCTGCCCTTTCTGTTACTCCCCTGCAGCATAGATAGGATTTCAAGAAAACACTCTTTGAAAGCATTAAAAATATTTTCTCTGCCAGCTTCCACCTTCAAGGTGCAATTGCTGAAAGAAGCTGACAGGTTATCAGCTGCAAGACTATAAGGGGGAAAAATGGAAGAAATATCATAGATAACCACAGAAAACTAGACATAAAATTGCAAAAAAAAAAAAAATACAAGAACTGGTTATTCATTCTTTTGATCAGGAATTTTTGTTTATGCATTCAGAACTGTTTCCAAAACTTTCTACTAATGGTTGAAGATGGATAATTAATTTTGAACTGATACTTACTGTTGTAAGAATTTTATAAAGTTTATCGTGTAAAATACATCCAGTGTTATCTGTGTCTATTTTTCCAAATGCTTCCAGCAGTTCAGTTTTTGTAGCTGGTTTTTCTTTTTTCAAAATGGTACAAAAATCATCAAAATTCAGTGTAGTCGTTTGTGAAGTCCAATATTTATTAACTGTCTTCTGAGATGGATTTCTTCCAGCCTGTTGAAGCACTGAACAATAAAACATACTATTAACTGTATATTCCAGCTGTCAGTAAAGGCGTTTTCTCAAAACATCCTTTAATCACTTTCCATATTCAGACCTCTTCTTTTTTTTTTTTTTTGCTAAAGCCAAATCAATCCAAGGGAAAAGCAGGTCTGAAGGACAGTTCTGCTTATAGTCTCAATCCTGCACTCTACTGATACAGAGGAACTGTGACCTTCCCTGGCCTTGCACTCTGTGGTTTGTAGCAGCGAGGTCCAAGCAGCCCGAGGGGCAGATGAGCTCACTCACATATTCTTCTGAAAGGGGTCATCAACCAGGCAGTGCCTGGCATCCGACATCATCCCTCCAAACTCTGATCTAGCACAGAGGTGACATATGCTGCACTGCTGAGAATCACATCCACTCTCTTCTACAGAAGAAGGAAGAAAGCAGAGAGCAGTCTGTGACTTTATAACACGAGGAGTATCACAGGAATTATTTTGCTTAAAGGCTCTGATCTGCAGCTTCCACTTATTTGTGTGCTCTGTTCTACTAAACTCAATAGGATGTCTCCCTTAAACAAAGTTAATGGGTTCAAATCCACTAATTAACCAAAATATCCATTAATTCAAAGACAAGCTCCTCAAAAGACAAGTGTAAATTTCAGCCAAGTGTCTATATCCCCTGTCTTAATATCAAGAACCTATTATTTGTAAGCTTGCACATTATTAGATCCCTTTTCTACTGAGATCCACATAAGCCTTCCCACTCCTTTTGCCAAAAAATGAAATCAGGCGTAGAATTTGTCTTCAACAATCTTTTATGTCACATCTATACATCTGAAATTATCAATTCAAATTATACAACATGAATTTCAAACGGAAAGGAAAAATGATACCAACAGATACCAGAACTGTTAAGGCCAATAGCATCTGTGCCACCAGTCCCACTGCTCCTACACCTGGCATTCTTCATAATGCATTTGCTGGATCTAGTTAGCCTCTTAAAAGCCTTGACAGAAGACATCCTTTCACCAATTTCCAGTGTGAAGAAGGTGTTATGTTAAATTGAAATTCAATTCAAATGCACAGCCTATCTGAAACTGGAGGGATGCTTTTGTGTCTTCCCATATAATCAGTTTTTTTTTAGGGAAACAAGAGATCCTTCATCTCTACCTAGGCAGGCAGTTTGGTTTTTAGCCAGCTGACCAATGATCAAGTCTATCCTGGCTGAGAGCAGTTCAGCATCTGTGAAATGAGGTGGTGGCATCGTTACAAATCTCAGTAGGCAACTGTGTCACCATAAAACCAAACAAACAAAACCAGACACCTTTGTTGCTAATCTGTGATTGAATGCCAAGGACTAAATAAAGATTTCTGCCCTGTCACCTCTACAAGCGAGTCAGGAGAATACAGAAAGCTCACATCTTTATCCACGCAACGCTTGGGCACGTAGCAATTGTTTAAGGATTTCAACATCAAGGTCAGCCAAAGAAGGGCAGTTACTCTGTGTGTTTGTTTACGGGGACAGCACAGCATTCCCTTACATTTAACAGAGTCTCTTTCAAGCATACGACAAATTCTGTATTTCTATATATCCTGGGAGATCAGCACTGGCCATACCCTACACGCCTCCCAAGTTTGTATTTTTGAAAGTTCAATTAGGCTGCACCTTTTATTTATACTTCTTTACAGACTGATTCTGCTAAATACCTTAAGTAATACTACAACACAGGAAATGAAGATACTTACCGTGAATACGTAAACTCCTAGGAATACAATTTTGCAGGGCCAATCTCTAAATGAGTATTTCACAGGTTACAATATCAGCCAAACATCATGTAGCAAGAGATGATTAAACACTGGCACCACTCATTCGATAAACGCCAGAATTTACTTAAGATGCAATGTAAGTCTGTAACACCTCTCCATCTTTACAAATTTTAAAACAAGTCCATAAATATCTCTGAAAAGACTGAGAGCCTGAGCCACTAATTGCCCTTTCTGAGTTGACCTTGAAACCAAAATGCCCAAATACTTGCCGTCTAGTGAAGTGGCATACGGATAGAGATGAGAGCAAAAATATATAGAAAAGAGATTACTTTAGTTCACACCACTCATACCTGAAAATCCAGATTATCCCAAACTATCATTAGGATGTTATAAAGGCACTTTTATTACAGCTCAGAAAGCCTGGATAGCACTAAGTCCCATGCTGAAAGAACATGCTTGCTAATATCACCAGTTATCAGAGATCTTCTGTGCCAGGGAAATTGCCCACTAAAAGCTGAACCGAGACAGAGGCTCTTAATGGTTTGTAGGAGGAAAAAAATTATTGCAGAAACATCACAATCAAAAAGCAGTACTTAGGCCCACCTCAAGTAAGCAACAATGCTACCATCAAATTTGGTGGTGTTAAACAGCCCACTTAGGTTCCCTGTAAACTGTCAGTTGGTATTGACTTATGCCAATTCATACTGGTGATTTACGGAAAAATCACTGTGTGACATATCTTGTAACAGGTAAATGATGAAAATGTCTTCAAAGATACAGACACCAACACTTGAAATCTGAACCATATCTAAAATTACTCTAAGTTCCTTAAAACTCTTCCCAAGTTTATGCACTGGGATACTCTCACAACCAAATTGCTGACTGCTGTTTGTAAACTACCCACCACAATCATCACACACACAGTTACGAGGAAAAAAATATCTAATCGTTACCTAAACTGAGTTGTTCCTTTGATTTAATATTTTCTAAACTGCTTTTCAAAACCGTTAGGTAAGCTGCTCGGCAGTTCATGTAAAAGATTGCTTCTTCTGCACGTTGGGACTTCTTTGCTTGGGAACTGTCTGAGCATGTGACTTTCTGAAGGGAGAGGGAGGCATTACTCTCAGGGTTGTTGGCCATTCTGTGAAGAATACAATTACAGTTAGAATTTGTTATTTTCTTGCCTGTTTAATAACATCTCTGCTTTATCCTCTCAAACACAGACCAACACAAATTATCCTAATAGCTAGGTCATACATTTTCCCTTCTCTATATCCAGGATGGGAATACATATCTATGCTTGTAGGTAGGCACCACAAGATTTGCAACCAGAAAGAGCTTGAGTTCTACTTATTACCTACAATTTATTCTTTATTGGCAGTTTCATTTTATTGTATTTTATTTTAATTTCAGTCGTTTTATATCACAACGATTAAATAACCATGTTATTTGAAAGCATAAAAACAAATTTTCAAGTTATCTGAGGTACAAACCATTGCTATCCACATTTAAAAGTAAACCACTAGGACTTGTCCTTACCACCTGTTTCTACTAGAATTTCTACTCCTGCCACGTTATCTAAATTCTCCAAATGACGGAAATAACAGGAGAATTTTTTTACAGAAACACACTTCTTGGCTCTGATGACTTTACTACCATTGTCTATTCTTAACATGATTTGTCACAATGGTAAATTAATGGACATACCATATCTACCACTGTTTTACTCCCAGTGCTACTCTCTTTGTTGCTACAGTTCACCAGCAGTAGCAAAAGTGGCTTTTTCTTTTTCCTAAAAACACTCCAGTTTAAACAGCTCTGACAGGCACAGAATTATTTAAAAGGCTTTTGCACCAAACAACAACAAACAATAACACCAATAACCAAACAACAATAAATATTACCAAGAATGGATGCAGTGCTTATCTCATCGGAGCACGCACTGTGGCTGCATGATCACAACTGACTCACATCCCATCAGATTCTCTATTTTATTTCTTGGTGTTAACAGCAGAGGAAAAGTTCCCTTTGTCCTCCAGTGAAAACTACATGTGCTTATGCTGAACTGCATCTTTGTCAGGATTTCCTCCCTCAACTCTAAAGTTTCATCTTTCTAAGACTGATTGAGCCAGACAACTGGGTAGCTTTACACAGCCTCAGCAAACACGGTCTAACGTGATGAACGCCATATAACATGCCGTGTTAAAAAAGCAATATAATAATTATTAAATTGATTACATGTGTTTTTTTCTGGTTCCTATTCCAGAGTGGGCCTTTGTTTTCTGTTTTTACAGTTATATGTTGATTAAAGATATGGTTAACAGTAAAGCTGGTTAAAATTTAAACGCTTAATCTTTCAAGTATGTGAAGTTAAATATGCTGACATGTACTTTCAAGAGTTATCTAAATATAATTACAGAAATAAATACATCTGAAGCTAAAAATGTGCATAAAACTGTGTAACTTAAATCTTTTACATATACTATACTGTAACTACATAACAATTATAACTGTAAAACAATGAAAAAATGTGAAATGCATTTTTGCTAAATTATTGAAATGTTTCAAAAGCAGCAACTAATTCTGTTTGCTATCCAATGGCCACTAAACTTTAACAGCAGCTTTCTGCTTTTACCAAGGGTGATTAAGGTTTTTAGAAGGCCATCACAGAGGGACACTAAATCGTGTTGTAGTGTTGGTCTAACAGCCTCTCATATTATTTTATCCAATGTTGACTTCAGAAAATATATTCCAGTATAATAAATTGAATATCTCAAGTTCAGCAACAAGACAACGACATCATAGGGTCCCCTTCAGGACTCATTGGATTTTTACTCAGGAGGCCTAAATCACTCGCACCTTCTTGAGTTATATAGGTCTTTTACACTTGGGAAAGAAAGATAATAATCGCTTATCATGGATGAAGTACCCTATTTATAATACACAGGCCGCCTGCCTGACACTTTAATATTACACTGGCATTAGAAGGACCCCATAGGGACACTGTGATACAGTCTGGTTACTGCAAATGGGTGTCACTATAATTAAGCACCAGCGTTACACACACAAAATGGAAGTGGGTTAAAGTCAAGGAGGAAAAGAAGAATAAATGTTAATTTTCCAGTAACTAGTTTATAAAATGTGAACTCTCGTTTATACTCCTTAAGACTTTCCATTACCAAGATATTTCTTATGTGGGCCACGGCTCTGCCAAGAAGGGCAGCCAATACATCGCTCAAAGACCTGGTGAGCGATGGCTCAGCAGCAGCAGCACTGCCAGCAGCCCCCTGGCTTTAGGTGGTGATGTTTTTACTGGGCAAATAAAATGACACTTAAGACAAAATAGAGCAAAGGGAGCAGCCCAGACCCAGCTGCTGAAAGAGGACAACGCAGCCCAACTATTACTTTCAATTCTAGTTCGATGATTTTAACAAATAAAAAGCACCTTCCAAGCAGAAATTAAGTCATACCCTTCTTGGCAATACTGACCTTTCCGAGGCCGTAGTTCACCTCCCTCCACAGCAAAAAAACAGGGAAAACTTCTCTCTGTAGCTTCTTAACCTTTCAAGCCCAAGCACTCGGGCCTCACCCACCTGAAATGAGGAAATTTTTACCACATGAAACTTTTACGTCATTACCTCTCTCTCCGATGGGCGCAGGCATCTTCTTGAGCAAAATTTACCACCCATCTCGCCCACCTGAAATAAGGAAACTTTTACCACATGAACCTCATTACCTCCCTCTCCGATGGGCGCAGGCATCTTCTTGAGCAAAATTTACCACCCACCATCACGCAAAAAACATTACAATCCCTTTTACCCGTTCTCCTCAGGGAATCAACTCTCCCGCCCCACCCGGCGCCTCCAGCAGCCCTGAGGGGCCGGCTTTGGCCTCGCCTCACCTCCCAGCCCAGCACAAACCTTCCCGAGGGGGAAAAGACCGCCACCGGCCCGGCTCATACCGCCACACAGCACCGGGAGCACGGTCTGGGGAACCGGGGCCCTCGTCCCGCCCTCTCAGCGCCGTTTCCAGCCGGCGGCGTTTGGCCGGTGCACGGCGGCGGCGGGAGGCGGGAGTTCTGCAAAAAGGCGGCGGGAGCGGCTCCAGACGCCGTAATGTCGTAGGTATCGGGTAGGGGCGGCGGAGCTCGGCTCTGGGTGCCGCTTTCCTCCGCCTCCTCCCCGCCGGGAGTTGCCGAGAGCGGGGCGGGCGGTGGAGCCAGGGCCCGTGCGGGACGCGGTGAGGCGGAACGCTCCTTCCCGGCGGCCGCCGGCTGCTCTGTGGCGGGGAGCTCCTTCCCTGAGGAGAAGAGACCTCCTCAGGTTGTTCCCGAGAGAGGAGGAGCAGGCGGCTGCCCGGGGAAGGGCGGGCTGTGTTTCTAGGTCTGTTTTCCAGTTATTGGATGGGACCGGGAAATAGTTAAGATGGTTGTTCTTCGGGGCAGGGCCTTGTCCAGGCAGAGTTTGGGTGGGCAATGCCCCTTGGCACGGGTAATACTTTATATATGTTGTGTGTTCCTGAGGCGCTGCCTCCAGCTCTGGGGCCCTCAGCACAGGAAGGACATGGAGCTGTTGGAGCGGGGCCAGAGGAGGCCATGAAGATGCTCCAAGGGCTGGAGCCCCTCTGCTGGGAGGGGGGGCTGAGA
>BJBW01007281.1:14906-38314 GCA_004320125.1 Scolopax mira
GAAAGCTGGGGAGGGACTCTGGATGAGGGAGAGGAGCCCCAGGAGGAGGGGGAAGGGTTTGACACTGAAACATAAGAGATTTGGATTAGATCTCAGGAAGTTTTTCACTCTGAGAGTGGTGAGAGCCTGGCCCAGGTTGCCCCGAGAAGCTGTGGCTGCCCCATCCCTGGAGGGGTTCAAGGGCAGGTTGGAGGGGGCTTGGAGCAACCTGGGCTGGTGGGAGGTGTCCCTGCAGGGGGGTTGGAGGGAGGTGATCTTTAAGGTCCCAACCATGGGAACCAAGGATCCAACCCAAGCCATTCTAAGATTTGATGTCTGTTCCCAGCCTCCCCAGCTGAGGGGATTGTTTATCTCCACGCACCCCGTGGACAAAGCCTGTGAGGCTGTGTGGAAGGGGGTGGAAGAGGGACGGAGCTGTGGCACAGATGGGTTGTGTTGAGTTTGACACCGGGGGTTTGTGCTCCCCATGGGAAGGTATGACAGGCCATGAGACATTCTGTATCAGTTTTCCATTAGGCAGTGTCTCCTGTTCTTATTTATCCCGTTTAGTCATGTAAGTCTGATGCTATTCTTGTGTATATTTGCTAATTGTGAACTTCTGAAAAATGATAAAGAAAATGTGTAGCATGTTGCCAGCTTCAACAGCAGTAAGGTGAGGCCATAAGACTTATGCTGCCTGTATATAGGCTTGGGATGTCGTTCCTCTTTACAGCTCCCCATGTGATTTCAAAGATAACACAGTGGAAGTTGAAATAATCATGCCAGGCAGTAGTAGTGCAAGGGAAACTTAGCAATTTACAAGCTTTGATTTTTCTGGTCTGTTTCTCGCTAATTGCACACTGAGTTTAACTACCATTTAAACTGAGCATATATTCTTTTTGCTTTTCCAATTAATAAAATGTTTTTACTATCATGTTTTGAAGATGAAGCAATATGTAAATACATAGAGGTGGTTTTTTGTGTGTTTTATTTTTCCCCAGTAAAGCAGAAACTTAAGAGGAAGCTAACTTCAAATTGCACCACAATAATCCCTAGGGGTTTTTTAATGGAAGAATATAGTCAAGTTCCTGATTTTGTATGTGACTGCTACCATTGCATTCATTTACTAATGAATTTTGAAGGGACACTAACTGTATGTGGAATTAAAAAGAATATTTAAAAGTCTGTTTCTTTATAGCAAGTTAGATTGCCTACCTAGACTCTCACTGTTAAGTAGATAAGTGGCTTCATAAAATCACTGTTCCAGTGAGTAAATGTCTTCCAGTATTAGCAAGGAACTGAAAGTATGACCTGGAATGATAGACGGACAATACAAGATAGAATTAATATGTAGTTCTTTAATTTCCCCATAATGTTTATCAGATTAATCATTGAAGGTTGTACAGCTATACAGGTTGTACAGCTCTAAATATATGCCATCTACATTGTTGAGAAAACAAATAAGCTTTGTCAGGGAATTTTGATCAAGTTCAAGGGTAGGAAACTCGGGTAAATAAGCTGTTGTGTACTATCATCACATATGCTGCATCCTTCTGTGTCCTTTTCTTGTTCACTCTCTGACATTTGGTTCTACACCACAGCCAAAGCAAGGCTTTCAAGCCATATTAAAAAAAAAAAAAGATAAACCAAACTAAACTGGTGTTCTTCCCCCACGGTGGTTCCTAAAATACTTCAGGAATTTTGTTTGCACCTAGTTGTATGTATTGTTTTTTTCTCCTTGTTTGTCTTTTGAACGCTTTGACCAACTGCGTCTTCGTGTTAGAAGTCTGGATGAATTTTATTTCTGTAGCTCTAGACAGGGACTGCACGCAGACTAAGAGCATAAGTTTTAACTTATTTTGCGTGAATCACAGTTGCCAGAGATTTACCTTCTCATATTATGGCATCAGAAAGACAATCTCTAAAAACAAGCCCACAAGCAAACCAGGCTGCTGGGTAGGACGGAGTGGGAAAAGCAAGGCAGAGTTGACCTCCTGAAGCCAAGATTTTTACCCATGTAGCTCCTTCCGACGTTGAAGGGTGTGCCTGGATTGATGTTGCCTGTTTATCACCGTAGCTCAGGGTGTTTGTAGGGGTTTTGCAGGCCAGCAGAGAGAAATTTGGGCTGGCTGCAACTCTGTTGCTGAATACAGTACTTGACAGACTTTAAAGAACATTGTCTTGACCAGTCCACAACTTTCTCTCTAAGAAATTTTCTAAATGTTTATAATTTAGTGGGATTTTCATGTAGTTTCTCATATATCTTCATCCTACAGCTACGTTGAGTCCAGATTCTGCTTTACTTTGGCTTCCAGCTTCTTTTGAAGTCTATCATAAAAACTTCCATCATAAAAACTTCCATCATAACATGCCTTAGTAAAACATGCAAATGCATTGGCCCCTAGAGCATCCTTTCAGAGTAGATGTATTAATAAATATAACGTTTCTCTGCCGCCACTGGGGTGGAAGATGTAATGGAGTCTGCATTCCTTAAGCAATATGGGTTTCTATTTAAAAAAGAAATACATTGTAAAGAATTCCATCAAACTGTTACAGCTTTGACTGCCCTTTGGCAAAAATTTCACACACTTTTTTAATTTCAATGTTACCTGTTTACTTGGCTTTTTTAAGATAGAATACTTCTCTTTCCCTTTTTGTAATGGAGATAGTTGCAAAACAGTATTCATATAAGACCGTTACCTGAGTTACGCTGCAAAGATGTGTTTTCATTCTATTTTTCCAATATTTTAATTTACAGTTTCGGAGTAGTAACATAAATTTAAAAATAATATGTTTGGAATGAGGTCATCTTAATTCCTTTCAAGTCAAAGCATTCTTTTCCAAGACAAAGACAAAAACTGAACTTGAAATATGATGCATTTTCTGAATCTTGTTTAATTTGATATAATATATGTGTTTCTTGGGGACTGTTCTTATAAAGGTTTTAATATTTTTTCCTCATTGTTTTATATAATGCTTTAAACTATTGTTAAGATTTAGGAATGTGCTTAAAAAGTTTCAGTTGTCTCTGGGAAAAATAGTCTTAATTTATGTTGACCTTTCTTTCCTTTGAGCATTTAGTCTGCATTCAATAAAATTTTGATGACTGCTCTTTAGAAGACAGCTGTACGATATAAAGTATTATAAATATTCAGCTTTCCTCTTCTAGTGTTGCCATTAACAGCTGGGCATCCAGTTCAGCAGAGCAGATTTTGCAGAGAGAGCTTGGCATGTTCCTGAATCAGTATAGTGAAGAAGACTAGAAAATAGTTTCTTATGGTTTGGGGACCTGTAAAGACATAGAGCATCTGTTCCCCAGTTAAGTCATAGTCTGGTAGCACTGAATCATGTTAAGAGCTAAAATGATGGGAAGAACTACTTTTTTCACCTTGGCTGTACCTGTGTTTTAAATGCCTAATGCATTATTTCTACTAATGGCAAAATAATTTCAACCCCTGCTCAGAAGGTATGTAAATATTAATGCTTTTGCATTTTTTCATTGTTTATAGTCTTTGAGAAAGAGACAAATGTACAGTGCAATTTTTACTTCGCTGTCTTCATTTTTATCTCTAGTATAAAGTGGAGAATTGGATTTTCTTATGCAAACATTTTATCATTCTGAACAACCAATGTTTTTGTTATACGGTATTTTAATCAGCTAATGTATTTGCTTTGGGTGAGATCAGTTTTCTTGTGGAGTATAAAAAAAATGTGAAACACAAGAAAGGAAAATGTCTTTAAAATTACAGGTTATAGACCTTACTACTGGCAATCTTTGTGTCTAGGTGACCATAAAACTTGTCCATATTTTTTCTCTTTCAGAGTTAAGAGAGCATTAAATTTGGACACAAAAGATAATGTAAGTATTTTTTGGTGTATGGAATCATCTGGGCTGTATATATATATATATATATATATATGTGTGCCTGTGTGTAGATATATCTATAGGCACACATGTCTGTATATAAACATGATATTTCATTAGAGTTGCATTGCTACAGATTGGATGTTGTCTAGAAAGATCTTAACAAGGCACAAAATTACTGCTGAAAATATTAGTATAAAATGTATTATATTCCATTTAACTGCCTGGCTTTTAACTAATGTACATCTGCATGAATCACATGAAAAGAATGGAGAAATAGGCATATTTTTATTGCCATCTCTATTTACCCAAGAGCTGAATGAGTTAAGATCCTTGGTGAAAATATTTATTAGAAATTAGCTCCATTATCCTGGAAGCAAATGTTCTGCCATGTAATTGTACGTCTAACAATATGGAATTATGATAATGCTGTAATCTGCATATTATAAACTGCAAAATTGAAATGAAAACACTAAAGGCATTTTCATGTCGAGGATCTAATTACCTCCCTCAGCTAATCTGGCATAATGAAACAATAAAGTACTAACACTGCAATAAATTTCGCCACGGTTATCACAATAAAAATAAAATTGTACTGTTGCTATTATTTTTTTGTAAATGCAGCTATAGTATACTCCCGGTGCCGGCATGTCATGACATATGTCACTTTATTATCTGCTCCTACCAACAGTGGGTGTTGCTGCAGACACCAAGGCAGAGGAGCTTGTATAATGATGGCAGCATTTAAAGGAAGGAAAATTTTGGAAAAATATAGAGAGAGAAATAGCTTGGTCAGCAGATGAGCTCCCAGTAAATCTCCGTGCCTGTGTCGTTTTGAAGAGATTTGTTTATATGCAGCACATATTTGGAGGTCTCACTGGTATTTAGCAAAATAGAAATTTGCAATTTGAAAAATTTTCTCAATGCTTTTTTTTTTTTTCTTAAATTTAAACAAAGGTGGCAAAGTACTGCAGTGGCACTAAAAAAAATCATTAGCAATTTAATTAGCAGCTTAGTGTACCATTACCCAACTTGTTCTGCTCAGAATGCAGCTGTGACTGTAATTTTGCATCTGTTTCTTGGGCTGTAGTAACGTTTTTGTAGATGAGTGGTCCAGCTGAAATTACAGGCAATTCTTTTCCTGCCTTAAAGCTCTTCCTTCCCTGCCCCCTCCCCATCAGATAAAGGAGAGTAACGGGATGGTTATCTGCATCCAGGATCTTGTGCAGCAAAAAGCTTAATAGAAAAGCCCATCTGAATGATAAAAGATTTTACTGTAATCGAAGTCATGTATTTACACTGTGGTTTTTAGTTCATAGGATGCCTCTAATGGATACATGTCAAAGAATTAAAGTGTACCATAATTAAAGAACGTTATAGAAGGTCACAGAATCTTCATGGTTGGAAGGAACCTTTGGGGTGGGAAGGAATGGAAGGTAATAAACACGGGTGGTTTGTGTGAAGGGTCAGTTTTAGCTCTGCCACATCCGTTGCTGTTTCTACAGTTTCGTTGTTGTTTTTCCAGAGGCCCTTATTCCACCTACTGGTCACACTACCCAAAGTGTGCCTGAACTGACCAGATCAGAAATGAGTATTTTTGCATTTTTTAATGTTAGTGTGGTATCATTAAAAAATTGCATAACTGAACTAAGGCGCTCTCTTCTTCTTGGAAGATAAATCCAAGTACTACAGTAACTTTTCCCAGGCAGCTGCCCAAAGGAGTCTTGGTTCATATGCAGAAATATGGTGGCTGAGGTGACTGCTGTTCAAGCAGGGAAAATATCCTGAAAGTGTAAGCAGGTTGGAGATTCTCCCTGTTACAAAAGAGATTTGATGACATTTAAATGCCTAAAGGGCCATTGATACTTTACAGTAATTAATATTTCATTTAAAGATGATTTGAAGCATTTCTTTAGCCTGCTTGAATGTGGCAAAAGGCAGTGACAACAGGCTGAAGATTTCCATCAGGTAGTGTTTAAATACAGATAGACTGCAAAGAAAGAGCATTGGTGCAAGATAATTTAGGGTATTTGAGACTGAAACAAGACAGAGTAATATCCAGGAGCTGTAAGAAAGCCAGGTAAGTGGGCAGCAAGTTAAATCTTTTGAAATATGGTGCAAGTCATGTTGCTGATGACCAATACTAACACTGTTATGTTCTGAATTAAGGGTAACCACTCAAGGCAGAGCGTAGGAGAAGAAAAACATAAAACCAACAGCTTTGTGTAAAAGTGCAGTAAGATGTATCAGAAACAGAATGGCAAATAACCCTGGAAGTATAATGCCATTGTGTAAATCGGTATTTTGTCTTCACCTGAATTAGAATGGAATGTACTGTCACCCTATTTTAAAGTATAATTGTAAAAATTATACTTTGAACCTGTATCATTCTGATAGATACTCGGTTTCACGGATGGAATGAGGCTCAAGTTGGTAGAGAAGGCTGGTTGTTTGGGAAGTGGATGAATCAATCCTTTGCTTGCTACAGTTACAAAAATAGAGATAAATAAATTTGCTCCCCACACTCAAAGACCCAGGATTGTAACAAATGAAAAATGAAGAAAACTCTTATTCTGTCTTTCTGTGGGATTTGCTTTGTTTCCAAGGGGGGGGGGCGGGGATTAAATTATTAAACTGTAGGGAAAAAAGTGTCTGTTTCACTGCATTGAGACAGCCTTTCTTTAACCCTTAACAAAATTTGAAAGGGACTGGAAAAAGTGGGTTTGCCAAAAATACCCCTTTATTTTTTGCATGGCACATGTTAATACAGGGAAATCAGCTGTGCACTACTTGCATCCTCCTCTTTAGAGGTGGCTGGTCTTGTGCTGTCAGCTGGTAGACTTCTTAGTTGGAATCGAGTTGTTACTAGAGCTGAAGCCCTTTATGTGCAAACATTTGTTCTTTTTATTTTGTCTATTAGCAGGGCAGTGAAATCCCAGTTTCTCAGTTGTGATTCAGCATCTAATCTAGAGAGTGGACTGTGTCCCAGATAACCCCACTTCAGAATTGCAGGCTAGTTCGTCAGAAATCTTTTCTGCACAATTCCTTTAACATCATTAAATAACTCCTCTTAATCACTAGACATAGTGAAATCGTAAGCCAGAGACAAAATTTTGGATTTGAGGGACTCACTTGGGGTTTTTTTTGATTAACACTTGTTCAGAAAATCATTAGCAATAATTATCTTTTGATAGAATTAAAATCTAAAAATAGTTGCTTATAGTACACATCTTAAATTTTCAATACTATAGGAAAAATATTAGGTTCTGACTGCTTTAAAAAAAAAAACCAAACAGATGTTCATGCCAGAATTACTGAATCTCTGGAAATCACATACATTTTGTTTATGAGAACTGGGGGGCTACTGTTTGAAGGGCTTTTGATTTGTTCAAGTGAAACCAATGTGAATGAGGGGAGGGAGTGATAGAGCAGCTTGGTGGGCACCTGGCACCAGCCGAAGGTCAACCCACCACAACATATAACACGGGCTTTTCAGAAACGTGAGCAGATAAAGTTAGAAGTTGCTTTAAAAAAATCTATTACCAGGTAGTAAATGTTCAGAGAGGCTTTGGTTTGGGGTCCAACATGTAACTCTACTGATAGGAAAGGTCAATAGATGCCAGTGTGGATTTCATTGACAGAAGGGAAGTTTACAACTGTTGCAGGTTTAGAGGGACGTGGGTAGTTCCTCATCTTTAGCCTATATTCATTTAGATTCTTCATCTTCTGCTATGTTTTAGCCATCTGAGGAGACATCTTTGAAGACCAGAAAGGAAAATCTAAAGTCTTACTCACCAACAACAGGAACACGCCAAATGAGTCCGTTTTCATCTCCTGTGAGCCATAATGCACAAAATCTCAGAAAACACTCATCAAATGGTTGGTTGAACATTCTGTGTTTCTTACTGCAACATTTTTGTGGTTATTGGCTTGATTTAGCAACTTATGTCTCATGTCATATGCTTGATTTCTTCTTCCTCTTAAAGAATTTTACTTTCTTTTGGGAAAGCTGATGTTGATTTTTAAAACTCGAATCTTTTCAGTATAAATCTTGGGGGTGTTTATGAAACAACTGTTTGTGAAACAAGTTTTGTTTTCTGTTGAACAATATTAAAACTGTTTGACTGGCTCAGTGAAAAAAAAAAACCCTCAGTGGCATTTTTATCAATAATTCCGTTAATTTTCATTTATTTACCATAATACTGAATGACATTTTCTCTCGAAAATATGCCTTTTTATAATTATATTATTTCCAGTCCACTTTAAGATATATGTCCAGTTATTACACAGTTATGGTTTTTGATGCAAACTATGGCAGTTCATGAGGTATATTTTCAGTAAACTAATGTGCTTTTATAGCTATATAGGCTGTGGCCTTTTCAAATGTTAAGGAGCCATTAGGTCATCTGATGGTTTTTTTATATTAAAAAAAAAAATACAAAGAGACTTTCTTGTCATCTTTCCCATACAGTGCCCAAGATCTTTTATTTGCTTGCAGTACAAATCCTAGAAAGATGGTTAAGTCTTGATTTGAAGATTCAAATTATTTAAAAAATAATAATAATAAAAATCCATTCCTTCCCATGTTAGTAAATTCCTTGTTCAATTACCTTTGCTATTACATTAAAAAAAATCTCCTGCCTGATTTTGAATTTGTCTGGCTTTAATTTTCAGCCATCAGTTCTTGTTATGCCTTTTTGTTGGGTTAAAGAGCTTTTTATGCCCCATATATTTTGGAATTTATGTGCAGTAATTGAGGCCTCACTAACATTCATGAATTATGATGACTAGAAATATTCTGAGCAGGATAGAATAACCACTGTTTGAAATTTATCTAGATGTCTGCAGATTTTTGCACTAGCTATTGCACCACATGTTCTCATGTTGGATCTGCAAAAATGTTTTTTTTTTTCCTCCAGGAGGACAGGGATTTTAATTTTTTAAAAGGAATGTGATCGAGAAATTCTGGGAAGAAAATTGGAAGCATCTGGCATTTTGATGTACTAAAAAGAAAGGAAAGTAAAAAACTAACCATAAGCAGTTATATCCTATTTCTTTATCATGCTGCCAGTCTTCATTATTGTTACCTGTTTGTGAAATGGTTTTAAACCAGTTGAATTTTTCACAAATTCTCACTGCCAGTCAGAATATTCAAAGTTTTCCTACCAAGTTCTCTGCTGATGCCACTTCTCCCCAGAATAACTACTCCTCTCCACCAGTGCTATGTTTTTGGATTGGGCATTTGACCGTGGAACTACTACAAAAGTGACTCTTTCAACCATTGACCTTCCAAGAAGCCGTTGGAGGATTAATTTCTAATTTCTTCCCATTCTTTCAGTGAGTGATAGCATGTCTCAACTAGTTGTGCAAACCTGGTTTATTGAAAGGACCTGTATTTTAGTACATCCTTGCCTTCACAAAATTTAAGATGTGTACAATTGATGTGTGTTTAATTTTATGGCCTTTTGAGAACTGCATTGATATTTGCAATGAAAGGCTGGGTTTATGTACTTCCTGGTTTGGGATGGAGGGAGTAAACCTCTGTCTACCAGAAAGTAAGGATCTTTGCCACAAGGCCTACCCTGTCTTGTGAACAATTCTTCCCCTCAAAACTAAGGGCTTCTTCTTACTTCCTACAAAGATGACTATTCACCACAGTGAGTATCTCCACACTCCCACTTACTTCACATCTAGAAATCTTCAGTGACATTTAATCAACCATTTAAAGTACTGACTCCTGCATTCTTAAAAGATTGTAAACAGTTTCTCTTCGGGATTGTTTTCCCCTTCAAAGTTGCTTAAAACATCGTCCTGAATATTCCCACAGGTACCCCTGGTCATGAATTGAATTTTCTCCTTGGAGTTTAAACCTAGTTAGGTAGCACTGTAACTCCACTGATTTCCAACTTTCTTCTTGCTGTGAAAAGTAACTCTTCCAGTGTGCAGCATTCCGACTTAGTTTGTTAGGAAATAACATGTCAAAGACATATATCTGCTCTATTTTTCTACAGAGAGAAAGGTATTTTCAAAGTGTTCCCAGGTCAGATTTCTATGGCGGTCTCTCTTTCAGCAGTAAGAAGGAAATGTTGTGGTTTTGTGTATGGAATCATATGGGGTTGGAAGGGACCTCTGGAGATCATCTCCTCCAACCCCCTGCCAGAGCAGGGCCACCCAGAGCAGGTTGCACAGGAACGAGTCCAGGTGGGTTTGAATGTCTCCAGAGAAGGAGAGTCCACCACCTCTCTGGGCAGCCTCTGCCAGGACTCTCACAGTAAAGAAGTTCCTCCTCATGTTTAGGTGGAACTTCTTATACTCAAGTTTGTGCCCATTTCTTCTTGTCTTGTCCCTGGGTACCACTGAGAAAAGACCAGCTCTGTCCTCCTGGTGCCCGGCCTTTAAGTATTTAACTTATTTTAATTAAGTATTAAGTCCTACACCAGTCACAGGGTTTGATGGTACTTCCTGGGTGAAAGGAAGTGTGTCTTTATTTCTTTTCCTTGTGGTAAATGTGAATCTCTTCAACGAGAAGAGCTGCCAACAGCTCTCCGTCAGGTCAGAGATTTTAAATGCAGATTTTAATTTTGTGGCTGTCTGCAGAATATGAAACTATGCCTCACCCTGGCTGGATATCCACCTGCACCTTAACACTTACCTTTGCAAAAAGCTTTTAAAACTATATACAATGATAACAGTCGGATGCAAAATTAAAACCACTATGTCTCTTTAGATATGTTGTTTTGCATATCCCTATATTTTGTAATTACCTGCTTTAATGACCTCTTTCCTCTAGCTTTAGTCGATGCTTTTTGGTGATACAACAGATGAAAATGCACAAACATGTCCATGGGAATGTGGTGGTATCAGTATCCTATTCCTGTTTCCCCACAGAAACACGCAACTGCTCAAAATATCAGAGCACTGAAAGGTAGAAATATGATGACTCGCCACGCAGAATAATGGCAACTGGCATATGATTTATCATATGAAGAGCTAGAATATTATATTGTCAATATAGCATGTCAGAGCCTTTGGAAGTAATTTGCAGTATCTCTCTGTAGTTGTTTACAAGATGGAATCGGGGGCCAGGCATTTTTTATTGAAGGAAAATGGAAGTTTCATTGCTCAGTCATTATAGGATTTTCATGATAATGCTTTGTGGTAAAATGCTGGTTTTAAGCAGTTAATAGGATAAAAAGCTTCTGAGTAGAACACAGTGACTGTGTGTCAGAATTATACTAACTCCAGTTATTAATACTATAATCCCAAGTTTTCCACAAATATAAATGTAGTGTGAATTGATGAGAGGTCAAATTATAGAAGAGTAAATTATAGTGAGCTTGGAGTGTTTCATTAGGAGGGAATCTGTCCTGCCTCCTGAGGGAGCTTTGGTTTGTTTTCTCTTCCTAAAAGATCATCGAACAGACAAGGTTCATACCAGCACTTTTTTCATGCGTTTCAAATGCTCTGTATCTTATTTTCATCTTCGTTGTTTCTTTTCTTTCTTGTGAACCTCCTAGAAGATGAAGCTGAGGAGAAGGATTCCGAAAGTGTATTATCCAGAAGAGGGCAGCCTCAAACAGAGGAGGATGCGTAAGTGTATTCAGCGCCCTGTGGCTGCAGCGCCGAGATTTTCACTTGTGAAAGAATAACATTTCCTACAGACTTCAGTTTTGCCTTTATTAAAAACTAGCCACAGATGGTCATGGTGAAACTTCATGTTTGCTTTGCCAAATCTTTTAAAATTCTTGTCTTTTCTGGCACACTCTTAATTTAAGCTGTAAGTTTCCAGACATTAATGGGCTTTGGGCAGTCTGCAGTTAGTAAAACACTTACATGTTTCAAGTGAAGTCTTATAAACTGCTTTCTTAAACTTGATAGATGTGAGAGAGGAGAATTGATAAAAAGGCATTAGGTAAAAATAGATAGAAATAGATAAAAATGAATTAGGCTGGTAGCATCTCATTTTGTTAGTATTGCTTTATCCTTTGTTATGAAAAACTTATTTGTTTATGGCCTTGCCAAACCTCAGCTGAAAAGTGAACGGAAATTTTTTGCTCAAACAGCAAGATGTCAGGCTAAATATGTATTTCAGCCAAAACAAACACATCATCCCTAATTGAGAAAGAAGATATTTGCTTCATCTCTGATAGAACTTGGTGAAAAAGCGGAAAGCTGTGAATCTGTGTAAATTGGATTGTATTTGGGATGATTCTCATCTTTATGGGAAGTTGCCCGGGTCAGGAGTCCTGGCAGTTAGGAGGGTTGTTAATGTGGAAGTTGTATGTGTTCAGTAACACCACTTAGAGCTTAAGCTTCAGCCTAGCTAAAAACCTGAAAGTTTCCTTCCTCAGAGAGCATGTCCATACTTCTTGCTGCTAATACAATATTATCCTAGATAATCTCCATCCATTTCCATCCTTTTTACTCAACTGAAACTATTTCAACAGAGACTATTGTGATCTCTTATTAGCAATTTAAAAAAAAATAAATTTCTTTATTCTTATTCTTCTTCAACACTGTCTGTTATGTTTTTGTTCTGGAAATCTTATTATCCTGTTGTGTTGTTCTGCCTTTTTTAGTTGATGCTTCAGCTTCTCCTCTGGTGGAATCCTGACATACAGCCTTGATAAATATCTGAGAAAGTCTAATGCACAGCTCAGCAGCAACACGGCCATACCACATCTCTCCTTCTCTCCTCTATAACATTATACATGTATTTTTAATCATTCTGTGCAACGTGACTGTCCAGTATTTCATTCAGGCCTGGTGCCTGTGCATCCAAATCAAATTTTAATGTCAATTCTCCTGTCTGTAGGTCTGGTACACTTTCACTCCAAAATCTGCAGTGTGTTTCCTGTAACCCCAGTTTATCACCACGAGCTCACCTACTGGTGTAATGCAAACCTCCCACATACTCCTTTCTTGGCCAGTTTTTTTCTCTTGGAATGGATGCCTTCAGTTATACTAGTGGAAAACTGTAAACTGATTAATTAGAGGGGTTTTGTTGTTTGGTAAATCCCTTGGTCAAGACATACAGGCTCGTTTCTTAGCGGTAGTAACCTTGAATTGCAGAACAATTTGAGTAATCATAGTCTTCATTGACATGTAAATGTTTGCATTCAATAATTCAGTATGTTTTTTTAAAAAAATGCAAGATTTGCAGAAGAGCAGTTAGTGACATGCCAGTAAAACACATTTATAAACTAACACCTACACAGTAATATTTATGTGAATTTTCATACGCTTTGTTTTTAGCAGTGGAAAATATATTCTATAATACACTGACAATAGCATTTTCTTTTCTGCATAGCCTTCTGCTCCCGTGTTGAAAAGCAACAGTGATAAGTTTTTCTCATTTTTTTTCTAAATTTGGGGGTTCCTGTTAGTGTGATTCTCCTTCTGTAGGAAGCAGTAAATCAATTATTTCACTGTTGTCTCCATTTGATTTGCATGTTTAAATGTTTCAAAGAGAAAATAGCCTAAACATCCACTGCAGGAATTTTTTCAATACATATTCAGTGCAAATTCGTAATCATGCATTAAAGTCTGCCACTTAGATCTAATCTGATTGTATCTTATTTTAATTTTTATTGCAAAACCCATTTAACTCTGAAAGCTGGTAAGAAAATATATTTGTGGCTTAAAAGAAAAGACAGTGCAACAAAGCTGAACAAATACCATGCAATGTTGTCCCTCTTGGGCTTAACTCACTCCCAAATGAGTTAAATTCCTGGTTTTACCATTGTTTTCCTGCACCATCATAAGAAAATCCTCTGATACTGCTAAATCTGAGTTCCTACCCTTAAAATTAGGATTTTATTTTTGGCAGTTCACATATAAATCCTAACTAAAGGTAAGATATCTTTGGTGTTACATGACACAATGTGGTTGCACAGCCCATCTGTTCACAGCTGATCGAGATCCATCCTGATTACAATGTGCAGAAACTCTTGAAACCTTGTAAACATTGTTTTTCACTGAGTAGTGAGGTGGCTGATTGAAATTGGTTTATTTTACCTCTTTTTGCAGGTTCATGGAATTGCAGTCCAAAGTGAAAAGTTCATTGGTCAGAATTCTGAAAATAAGAGCAAATCTGACAAGCCTACAGGTCTGGTTTACACTGATTTATTTTTTTCAATGTACCCTTAATACAGGGTTTGAAATAAAAATGCAAATCTTGTATGCACCGTTTGAGTTTAAAGAAATAGGAAAGCAAATTAAATTCTTGAAACCGGGCAGGTTTGACTTGGAAATCCAGAAAACGAAAAAAAATGTCCCAGAATTTAAAAGTTTGGGATTTTTTTTAACTACAGGAATTGCTTTTCAAAATACACCATTTTAAATTTGCATCAGTCCTCATTTTGTACATGAATAAAGGCATATGATAACTTGAAGTATGAATTACTACTGCATATTTTTATGTTCTTGAAGATTAAATATCCCCTTGTGTTGAAGTCATTGTACTATTTAATTTACCATTAATGTATCATCATTTAATAGTCTGTTTAATACATGCTAAAATGCAAATCACTTTTCTCATTTGTTCACATTTTGTTTCCTGAATAAATTTAGCACAAGGTTGGCTGCTGTATATCAATATCTGAGAAATAATTCAGTGTTCTCAAAGTATTTTATTGATTTATTTTACTTGCATAAGTGCTCTGACAATGTTTTATTAACAAAAAAGACTGATACTAATTTAAAATATTTTCATTCAAATGATTATTTAGAAAACTCTATTGAAAAATCCTTTCTGTTTCTCCTGAGAACGATAGTGTATGTTTTTAGATCTACCATGAAATCCTGAGGAGTGTGTTCAATAGATTTCCATTTTACTAACATATTATAGCCAGCTTGTACATGTGCCAAGATTGCTTTTCTGGGGATCAAGTGTTAATCTGTTTAAACAGCTGAAGATTTACCAATGAAGCGTAAATAACGAGAGATTTTTAAGTAACACTTCCAAAGGCACCTGAATGCCCTTTTCCAAAGTAGTTTATGTTCTTAATTCCTGAAACTTCTCAGTCCCTTAGACGTTCTGGGAGCTGGGGTCTCCTGCCTCACGTACAGCTTATGAAAAATTGCCATAAGTTCATCCTTTCAGATGTTTTTAATACCTTTTAGACGCCGAAGTAAGTAGTTTGGAAGGAGATTTAACCATGTCTTTAATTATGGGGTTTTTTTCCAGGCTTTAGAGGGCAGTAAAGAGCTTGAAAATATTATTGGCGTCTCCGACTTGTCTTGCGACTTGAGTGCTGAAGTGCAGAAAACCCAAGCCCTAAGTAAGGAGGATTTTCAATATTATTTATCACCTTTATAGCAATTTAACCTCTCTCTGTTATACCCCAGGACTCCAACCTATGAGTTCTTTTGGTCGGGACAAATGCACCTTAAATATCCTCGTGCATCCAGTCGGGGGGGGGGTAAAAGAAATGCAGCCCCAACGGCTCTTCTACCTCCCAGTCACGGATGGGGAAGGAAAACCTGCAAGAGCAACACCTTTTCTTATGTAAATAGTTAGATACTTAGTGGGTAGTTAGCTAGTGATTAGGCTAAACGTTTGCACTTTGATTGCATTGTCTTTCTTCTCTTCTTGCAAGGAAGTTGTTTTGTTTGTTTGCCTGTTAGGAGGATTAGGCCAAACATAGGTTTCCAGGCTTTAAAAATTGCTATTCATGTGTCTTTAAAGGATGGACATACCAGATGCTTATTGTGTTGGGATAAGGGCACTTTACAGATGGCACATTTGTAATACTTTTCCAAAACAACCCAGAAAGCCAAAGATTTTCATTTATACTTGCACAAGTAGGAGGTTCTTGGGGCGTGTGAATCCTCAGCAGCAAAAAGTGTATTCATACTTCTCTTCCCAACTGCCTCTGCAACTTGAAGGGGAGTATGTGATGGGGAAATATTCTAATGCAAAAAAAAAAAAAAAAAAAAAAAAAAGGTTTAGAGATAATTGCAGGGGAAAAAAAAGAGCTATTTGCTCCCAGGGAGATGAAATAAAGATCTTCCTTTAAAAGTGATGAAAGGCAACTGTGGGCAGCAAAGGGGACACAATCTTTATGCTTCAGAAGAGTTCATTGACTTGTTTTCATAACAGCACCTTTTACCTCTACCCATGTGATATGTTTGTGGTACAGATGTGTGTTTAACCATGTACCGCTACTTCTCCTCAAGTTTTGCATCTATAACATTGTTCTTTTAGGCTTTTCATACGACCCCCTGATAATTTAGCTTCCAGCTGATTGGGGAATGTGAATAATATATGCATATACATAGTCCCTGTGTCCAGTCTCTGGACAAGCATGCAAAGGTGATAAAAAAGTTTCTTAACAGGCTTTCTTAGACAAAATGAAAACAGCCTGTGTGTACGTTACTGCCCTACACAGTGGATAGGGCAGTAAAACTGGGTATCTGGGAGAAGGCTGTAAATGAGATTTCAGACCTATTGTTGACACTTTCCATTACCTCCACTCTTTGTTAGCTTCTTGTCACCTTCAAAATGGGAGTCATCTTTTTTCCCCCCTCTATCTCTGAGTTAGGACCAAAGTTGGCAAATTGGGGACAAAATGTGGTATGAGGCTCATAAGCCTCACAGCTTCACAAAATTCTCCTTGTTTTGAAAATGTTTTGTTGATGGTTTTGACCACAGTACATAGATAAGGAGGTTTTGTCATCACTTGAAGAAAAATGAGAATGCTTTGAAAGTGAAAAGGGCAGAATAGGTATTATTGTCTTAGAAATCTCTGGGGCAACATTTTATAGATTTCACATCTATTTATTTGATCAGTAAGTCAAGCAGAAGAACTGCAGCTGCTGAAGAGAAACAATGAAAAACTCCCTGCCCAAGGTAAGAAACTTTTTAGAACTCCTGTGTAACAGATGTTTTGACGATTCCTTTTAGTTGATCCCTTCTTGAAATAAGTTGCATTACCTTTAGTATGTGAAAATTATGATAATCAAATAGATTTCTTCTAAGTGTGCAGGCTAGCCTAAACTTTTGCACTACTCTGTTAAGTGTTAACTTTTTTTCAGCTGCTTTCATTGTATTGGGTGTTTCTCCAGCAAAGCGTGCAAGGAGAAATCACTAATGGGCTTGCACTTCAGGCATGGCCTAGAAATAAGTGCAGTCAGGTCCTAGGGAGGTTACACAGCTTTTAGGTAGGTCAGTCTTCCTCCTTCTCCCTCACTCTCCTCCCTCCCCCTGCATTTTCAGAGTATAAACCAAGTAGCATATACAGCCTTTGCAGCAAAACCTTCTTCACCTTATCTGTATTGTGAGGTATTTAGCACACTCCAGGGGACTGTGAAACCCCAACTATTAGGTTTCTTCAAAACTAGTGCTGTGAAAATATTTGAAGTTGGTGGCATTTAATATAACGTGAGCCACTTTAGTGCCTTTGCCTGGCTGGGAAGATGGGGGGGGGGATATACACAAGATTTATATTTTTCTCTCACCCCCATAAAATCACCAACCATTCACCACTGATATTGTGATATTTCTGTTATCTTCATGCATTTGGTCTTAAAGTAAAGGAAAACTGGAACCAAAATGGGTGATGGCATCTCTACTGTTCTTCCACAGGCCTAAATTAGAATTCTATAGAACTATAGAATGGTTTGGGTTGGAAACAACCTTAAAGATTGTTGAGTTCCACCCTCTCCTGCCCTGAGTAGGGACATCTCCCACCAGATCAGGTTGTTCAAAGCCCCATCCAGCTTGAACCCCTCCAGGGATGGGCAAATTCTTCCTGCTTAAAGGAAAGAAAATTGGTCTTTCCTCGTCTCCAGCAGTTTATCACAAAATGAAAAGGAGTGACATCAGTTTTTAGGGAATTTGGTTCATTTGTGCAATCTGCTGTTTCTGATTTACAGCTCCCTGTGTTCAGATGATCACAGCCCCTGTCTGGCTCCGAGAATGGTGAACCCTGTGGGCCTTTGCAGATGGAAACAGTCGCTGCTTCCTTTGTGCACTGCTTTTTGATGCTCACCAGTATAGACATGTATAGTTCCATCTCTGCTCTAGAAACTAGCCCCTAATGCTAAACCTATCTGCAAACTTGTTAGATGAGAAATGAGACATTTTGTGAAAGGAGGATGGAAAATAGAATTACGAGTTTAAGTTGACCAATTGTGATGAAGTTTCAGTGTCAATTTTGCTTCAGTAAAGCATAAATTCGATTTTGCTCTCTTGAAAATACTGTAGTAGTAGAGGCGAAGAAGTATGTGATAAAAGGGAAGCATTCAGAGATGTTTTACTTTGCCTTTTAGTGTTGGATGTGGTTTTTCGTAATTATTTTTAATTAGTGATGCTTATGACTGTTCCGTGGCTTGATGCAGACGGAATGTCACATTATCATCACATGCTGAGGCATGAAATTTATTTACTTTACATAAATAACCTCTACTTAAAACAACCTAATACAAAACATTCCTTGCTCAATGGGCAGCATTGTGTAGGACTCCGTATATCATTTTGTGTGACCAGCATAAAAAATGCCATCTTTGTTTGTCCATGACTAGCATTTACAGTAAACAAAATGTTTTTTGAACAGAATGTAAGCAAACTGTAAAGCGACTGCCAAGAGATGAAATCTAGTCAGTGTGTTGCAGTCCCAAACGGGCTTTATGTCTGAACAAATGTGTAGGTTGAGATATGCATATTTGAAAGGATGATTCAATAGGTTCAGAGTTTCAAGGAGTGAAGGTAACACACTAAATGGGAAAGGTACTGGAGCTGGTTATTACAAATTATACTAATATTTTGCTTCCCAACAAGAAAAACACGGCACAAACCATATCCATGGCTCTAAGTAAGAAACAACAAGAGAGTGTTATAGAAGATCAAATACTTGCAGTGTTAAGGAAAACTGTTTTCAGACTGTATCTTGTAATGAAATTAGAAATATCTTTCTTTTCTGCGTCGCTCATCCTGACAAATATGATCACCCCTAATTAAGTTTAGTTCTAAACATTCCTAACTTTCATACTGTTTTAATGCCACTGACTGAGGTTTGCACTCTCTGCAGCAGTGGTGGTGGCTTTCCAAGAGCCCAGGTCAGGGCTAACCCTGACATTTTCATTTAATGCCACTTGCAATTACTAATTTGCAAAGCTGGAGGGATCAGGGACTGAGTAATACTGAGTTCCCACTCACCGTTTTTTTGAAAACTACGTATATGTGATGATACATAAAATCCCATTTCCAAAACGCTGCAAATCGTAGATGCCTCCTGAATAAGCAGAGTTCCTTCCCAAGACAGACAAAATGGTAAGAATACATACAATATTCCTCTGTTTAACCCAATTCCTGTCAGTTTGGACTTTTTACTGGGTCTTTGTGTACAAGCAGCTAAAGAGCTTGGGTCTGGGCTGCAGGTGGGTTGCTGTGAGCGAGAGTAAATCAGGTTTACAATCTATTTCTACCTCATTTTCAAATAAAATAGAATACGTTTGGTGACCTTTAGACTTACTTGAGTGTCTGTCTCCCATCTATTCTTCCTCTTCCTCCTCCTTTGGGATTTCTGGGGGGAAAAGGGAATGTCAGACTTCAGATTTTTCTCAGCCTAACTTTGTATCCACTTGCAAGGAAAAAACATCATTAGACTTTTTTTGGGAAAAGTAAGGCTCATGAACTGGCTAAGCAGAAAGCTATTAAGTGAGCTTAATGAATTCACAAGTAAATTTATTCTGAAACTGAGTTTCTTTCTCTGCCAAGAACTGCTCCTTGAGCTGCCTGTAAGGGTGGACAATCTGCTCTTGTTTGTGCAAGCCTCACTTCTAGGCATTTGTGATGTTTTCTGAGGCTCAGTTCTTGGGTGGTTTTAATCTGTTTGGAAAAAAGCTGCTGTTGCTGACACAAGCAGCAGTTCCTTAGTTCTACCAAGGTCCTTTCAGTTACATCCTAGGCTTTTTTCCAGCAAAGGTCCGACAAGATCTCTCCAGCAGCCTTTTTGTGGTGTACGTCATCTCTAAAAGCAAGAGGTGATGCTGAAGGGTGGGTTTTTTTCCAAATAGATTATTATCAGATGGAGACTTAGAGCTTGTGTTTACAAATGATACGTGTACTTCAGTTCCTGCCCAGGGAGGTGGTGGCGTTGCCATCCCTGGAGGTATTTAAGAAACGTGTAGAGGTGGCACTTCAGGGCATGCTCTAGTGCCCGAAATTGTTGGTTTGTGTCTGTTTGTGGTTGGGTTTAGTTTGGTTTGGACTCGATGATCTCAAAGGTCCCTTCCAACCATGAAGATTCTGTGATTCTTAACACTTAGAGGCCAGGCTTGGCAGTTTTGGTGTAAGTTAATGTCCCGGTGCTTGGGAGATGATGGTCATTAGAGCTCTTCAGTCCTGCAGCCAACCCATGAGCTGCCCTCTTGGCCTGCTCAGAAAGGCTGTGAAGGCCTGGCCTTGGTCATCTGCTCTTCTGTGGCGGAAGATCGATCTCTGTTTCTGCTCACAGGGTCTTCTATAGGAAGACGTGGAGAAGGGTGGATCCAGAGTGTTTCAGTGCTGAAGGGGGGTGAGTTGCTCCGGGTCCTTGGGCAACACGCACCGGTCTGCTTATTTGTAAGGTTTTTTGAACATTCTGGTGCAGAGACCCAGAGAAATCCTCCTGCACTGACAACCAGAACTATTTCTGAGATTGCCCCAAAGTGCAGCTGGAGGAGGAGTGTGGATTTTGTGGATTAAAAGCTGTTGTTGCTTGGGCTCAATGTGACTGTACGATTCTCTCACCCTGAGCAGGTGAGTCTTGATAGTTTTCAACCATGGGAAGTCCTTTGAGAAGAGGTAACAAAACCCCCTCAGCCTGGTCCCCAAAACCTGCAACGCCAGGGATTTTCCTCGGACCAGTGAGTAACCTGGTCTACTGGGAGGTAAAGGAGCCATTGGTGGGGATCCTGTTTGACCCCCCCAGGTGCCACGCTCTTTCCCAGTGGGTGACGGGTCTGGTGGATTGTGCCCACACCTGAGGGGTGTTTTCAAACACAACCTGAGATTTGAGAAGCGTCTGGGTCTGAGGTCACTGACATGATAAGCTTTTTGGATGGGAGGAAGGGGGCAAATGGCAAAGCTCTCCCATGATTTAGCACCCTCTGCTATGTAGATGAAATATTAAGCTATTAACTTTTGTGGCAGATACAGAAATGCACATGAGACGTATGACTATAGGCCTCAGACGTATATACATATAGAACTGTCAACCTGCATTTTATATTTAGGTGTCAGCCACGTTTATTCATGAATTTCACACCTGTGTTTATACTCTATTTTCCTACGTACCTTTTTACAGATGCAATAGCTATTAATTTTTAATTCTAGTGGATCTAGGCTTTAGAGTATTAAGCTTAATGAAAAATTAAAAAGAATTGTAGTTCTTTCAAGAGCTACATGTAGCGACTCCTACGTGAGAATAAATACTGCTTTCTCCCATGAATATAATTATTTTAAATAAAAAAGAAAAGAAACATTAGTTTGGACTCACTTAGTAGCAATTATATGTTTAAGAGGTGTAAATAACTTGCTATCCAGACATTACAAATATCCAGGTGCTCTGTATGTGCTGATGACAACAAAATTGAAAAGAAAGACTGTAATAATTCTGACTGGTTTTCTCTGCAGAAGATATTGATTATTTGTGTGTGGTGAGAGATTTGGAAAATTCAATTAAAGGAGTTGTGCAAAGGTTTCATAAATTTTCCTTGTACAGCGTGTACACAGACATTGTTGCGTATTAAATCAATGCAGCACTTCACAATATATTTTCTTTGAAACATAAAAATAAATAACATTTAAACAGTTCTGCTTACTACAGAAACAAATTTTATTTTCTGTGAAGCATTTAGTCATGTGCTATCACTGACTCATACACATTTGCCAGCTGTAACAAATTTTATAGACGTTTTCTCCAGAGACATAGCTCATATACTATGAATTTTTAAATGAGCAAATGGTGAAGAAGGGATGTCAGCAATATAAAAATTGATCAGTTAAAAGATAAAAGCATAAGTAAAGAGATTTGTATGGTAGTCTTAATAGGTTTTATTAAATAAAAATACTATAAAAAGACAGTAATGAATAGACTGAAGGTTTTAACTGTGGTTGAGGTGGAGAAAAATTATTCTGGCGCATTTAGTAGAAGATTGGTTTTATATCACCTGACAGGTGAACATTTTTTTTCTCGCTGCTTTTTAGATCTGTAAATGTTTTAGAGCAGTCAAACTTGCAAAAGAACGGTGGTGGAAGCAGGAGAGGAAAAGAAACTTGGGAAGATTCTGCCCTTTTAATGCTTTTATGAGCCAGGGCCAGGAGACACCCCAGCGAGGGGCAGTGAGGCTTCCACCAGCCCGGCCTGGGCACCTTCCTGCTCCCCTCCACTGAGCCCTCCTCTCCTGGCTGCTTTCCATGCAGAACCTTTGATCATGTCCTCCCTGGCTTGATGGAGTTTTGCTTCCTTAGGAGTTCTGCTTATAAATATATCGAGAGAGAAGGGTTGTTAGGGGGTTTTTTTGCCTGCTTTGTTGGAGTTTTTAAGAGCAACTCGTTATCTTCAGTAGTTCGTACGTTAAGCTTTCTTGGGTTTTGATATTTTTTTTTAAGCTGCTATAAGCATTGTAAGTTTTGGAGCATATGAATAGCAAATCATATTATTTGAATATCTTAATGCCATCTGTACAAATACAAAAACGGGTCTGGTTTGTCCAAATGTGCTGTCGTGGTGTATGTTTGGGAAGAAAGCTGAATTAAGGTTGTTTGATGTGCATCTGGGCAGGTTGTGGTTTTTAAGACAGTTTCTCAGAGTGAAGGGCAGACCTTGGCCCGGGAGCTTTGGCTGGTTGGGTTCTTCAAGCTGCACAGTCAGATGGTGCTGCAGTCGGTGAGGAAAAGGTTCATAAGGACTGAATTTGGAAGCTGCATTTAGCACAAAGAAACCAAAGAACAGCAACTTGTCATTAAATACCAATCTCTTTCTGGTACTTGTCACACGGGACTGGACGATTTCCTATTTTAAGCAAGTGTTAGTGGTAGGGTTTTGATCATAATCTGGGTAAACTAGTGCTTATTTGGTGTAATATTGAAACATTGTACGTGAGGCAAAGTTGAATTGGCAAAAAGCCTTTTTTATGGAGTAACCTTGTTAAGACCTATCTTAGGAGAGAATTTCTGGCTTGGTCTGGGTCAGCTCCAGGGAAGGACATTGGCACCTCATGTTATAGCCACGGGCAGGTCTCCCAGGTCACATCACCTACAGGGAGTGTGGGACACCCAAGGAATCGCAGCATCCCAGGTGAGGAGAACTGAGGAATCAAGGAGAATCTTCCCCAACACCCCTTTGGTGGCTTTGATGCCTCTCTCCATTCAGATTTATGTGAAGCCCCTTTCCTCATAGTAGAGTCTTTTTAGCTATAAGCCACTCTAAATATCTCTTTGGTCTCAGTATGTTTTATAAAGCAAATAATTGCTTTATAGATGAGGGCAGGCTGAGGTTTGGGGGGGAGGGTTCAGCCTGATGAAGAGAAGGCTCCAGGGAGACCTTCCAGTCCCTAAAGAAGGGGGGCTCCAGGA
>BJBW01007281.1:38462-51242 GCA_004320125.1 Scolopax mira
CAACCTGGGCTGGTGGGAGGTGTCCCTGCCCAGGGGACTGGGGGTTGGAACTCAATGAACTTTAAAGTCCCTTCCAACCCAAACCGTTTAGTGATTCTATAATTCTGAATTCTGTCTTTACCCTTTGGTGGTGGGATCGATACGCAGTATGGACCATCTGCAGACACTAAGGGTACTGAGACCAGAGCTGCTCACGTGCTGCAGGAAGCCATTTGGAAGTCTTGGCACTCAGATGCACCTGCTTCCAGACCCTTCCCTTCTATGTTCTCATTCCCGGAGTTCCTTTCTACTCTTGCTCACTTTTCCTCTGCTTCTTCCAACCATCTGCTCAGCCCTTCCTCAGGTGTGGTTGCCTCTCCTTTTGCCACACAGTCGCTGCATGAAGTAAAAGGGGTCCTGTTAACCACTGCAGTAACTTCTTTAACGCATATTTGGGACGGGATTTTCATAAATTGTGCAAACACCATTGTTCTGTTTATCAAATCTGATTTTCCTGCCCCACAGTGTACGTTCAGGCTGCGGGGAGCGCTGCCTTCTTGAAATCCCTCCTTGACTGAGGTGAGTGACCCCTCACTCTGCTGCCTGGCTTCTGTACCCCCACGGATGGGCAGAAGAATTGTAAGGACTGAGAGAGTTGTATGCAAACATTTTAAAATTCAGATGCCTCCAGACATGTTGAATGGGGGGGTTAATTCTGCCTCCTTTGGCTACTGGTCTCTGTTGCACTGTTTTAAGCAAAAGCCCAGTTAGAGACTGGCCTCCAACTTGTGCATGAGAAACTGGTTGCTCATTATCTTTCACAAAGTCTAGTGAGACAGTGAAGTCTCTGAGGTCAGCAGATGGCATCAATCCCCTGTGTGGTGGGAGAGCACCTCTCCTTTGGAAAGTTCAAGGAATATATTCGTGTAATTGAGGAATCTGGAAAAGCAGATCTATAGGTTTTACCAGCTGTGTAACCGAGCTCAGACACATGCATTTGGATTCTCAAGGAGAGGTAATTTTTCTTTTGTAACCCAGTACCAAAAAAAAAAAGCTTTCAAGCCCTGCTTGTCCACAAGCCACCATTACCCTCGTACTCCTTAGCTGCTTGGGCCAGAGATCCCTCCTGCTCCCAACTCCTTCCAAACCAGCTGCCCCACCAAAGGCTGGGAACAGCATCACTGAGGGAATGGGACAAGTGCAGGGGAGCAGAGTGTCCTGTTTAGCACCATTCAACGTCATTTCTGAGTCCTATGGAAGGCAGAGTGACCGGTCTGTGGCACAACCACCAGGTTGAGTGGCACAACCACCAGGTTGAGTGTCACACTGGGTCATCAGCTTCAGCTAAACCCATACCAACTGCAAACAGCTCCCAGGCTTCAGCTCAGAGCCACGTGTGTCTCTGCCATCAGACAGTGGAGCTGGTCCCTCACCAAACACGTGCATTGTGTTTGCACCTGATGGCCAAAAAAAGCCACACTTACCTTTTTCTGGGTCTCTCCATCCATTCCCAGGTGTGACCAACACCCTAAAGCAATTTGCTTTCTTATTCTTTAACAAAAATAGAGTCGGGATAGCTAAATGATCTTTTAGCAATTATTGCTCAGCTTTTTCTACAGATTAAAACTACAGCATTTCCTTAAAACATCTTACAAGTTTACTGCAGTTGAAGGGAGGCCTCCTGTTGCCCTGCATCGCCTCAGGATGTGTCTGGCTGGGGATTTTTAACACCACGAGGACAGTATGGGACATGGGACAGACAATTCTGACCAGCTCACAGGTCTAATTGCTATTTATTCGTGTCATTCCTTATCTCCACACAGGCATTATGCAGAAAATGCATTCCACATCTACCCAGAGTTCTACATCTGCTTGAGTGGACTTAAAAGGAGAGAAGAAACGACTGTAAACCTATCTCCCCAGCAAATACCAGTTTGGGATGGCTCATTGCACTGGGCAGGTGCACATCTAGATAAAATTTCTGGCATCTATTTAAACTTAACAATGTGCACAAGCAGATAATCTCAAGGCAAATAATACAGCGTGGGGGCTTTATGCAAGCACGTGGACAAACTGCTGATTTAGGTTTGCTGCTGCAGGGAAAATAATCTGTATTTTCTGTACGTTCTTACTGCACATACGTAATTATGCTGCCTTGGGGGTTTTAAAAATTAATTTAAAAAAAAAAAAAAGAGAAATATAACCTTCCTTTCAAGAACTGGGTGAAAAGAAACTGAGCTAAAAGGTGAACTTTAGATGGCCAGCCCCCCGTGGGAAATGGTTCCTGCCTGCCTGGGTGTACACACTCATTTAATCAATTAAAAATCCCCCAAAAAGTAAGTGGTTTACCAACAACAGTGTCTCTCTGGCTGCCACCACTGGGGACCTATTTGTCACCTGTGAAGCTGTTTCCTCTAAAGTCAGCCCAAGACACAGTCTATGCAGCCCACGGTGTTAAAACACGGGGCTCTAATAACATTTGCTTTTTAGGTCAACAGTTTACTTTACTTTTGGTATTTAATGATATATGGGGTGAGCTGTTATTAAAACACTTTCTTCTCTTGTTCATTATCCTCAAAACTGCCTCAAATACTCTCGTCTCAATGCAGTGCCTGAGCTTCAGCCTCTCTCAGGTTAAAAAAGGGCCAGAGAATGATTTATATTTTTTTTTCTAGAGAGCACAAGTTCAACTGGCCTTTCTACCACTGCAAGGCACTGTAAGCTGATTTTTACAACTGAAATTCCAGGAACCAAAATGATAACTGTGTTCCAGTTTGTGGTTAAACATGTATATGCTATGATTCATGAGCTTTTAATTAATAAAAATGTTTTTTCCATTCCAATACCTGTACAGTCTGATTGGGAAAAAAAAATGTTAGCAATTGTTTGAAGGGGATTGTGTCAGTTACTCTAATTTCTACACTGTTCTCATTTAAACTTTCCCTGCTGTTGGTTTTTTGGTGGTTGAAGCTTTGTATGAGAAGGGAGGGTTTCCTGAACCCACAGCAGTTTATAGAACCTGACTGTAACCTCAGTAGCTAGAAATTAAATAATTATTGATCTGAAGAGCCAGCAGCTGAATGGTATATTCCAGACTAAATCAAGCTGTTCTGCTTAGTCTTAGAAGAACGAATTAAAACTTGTAATGAAAATAACAGTGAAAGTGGTGATGGATGCAGAGATTTACACCAGTAAATCACACCATGGCAATTATTAAATACCATGAAATTTGGTGCTTAATCATTTTTTAGGGAAATACAGAGTTACAGACTAAGCTTCTGCTGGAAATACTCCTGGTACGTGCCTTAGCTATTTAAGCAGTTACTGTTTCTCTGACCTCTTGGTGTTCCAGGCTTTTGCCTTTCAGAAACAGCTGGCTCTGCTAAGAACCATTTCCAGTTCCCCACAAGGTGGATCGGGTGACTCGCAGTTTATCACCCCTGGAGGCCACCTCAAGGACAAAGAAAAGAGATACACTCAAAACTAATGTTTTTATACGGGGGGGAAGGATGGCACCACCACAGCCTGATAAACACAAGAGAACAGGCTCATTAGAACCTGAAGTCGTTCTGCCTCCTTCCACCTTAATTTGCTCTTTCAGAGGTTATTTCATGGGAAGTAGATGTTCCTCAAGCTGCCTGGACTTGGGCAGTCTCTCACCCAGCCTGCCCAGAGGGGACACTGCAGTTTTCAGCTTCTGCAGCCTCTGGAGACAGATTCCTATTTCTGCCTCCTGATATGCATCAGTGCCCCTCGGGCCTACGCTGCTACGGGGAAAGGCCAGGCTGTGGGCAGAGGTCTTGCATGCCACCATTAGAGTCACACCCTCAGAAAAATTCTAAATACTTGTGGAAATATTTAAGTTTTGTTGCTTTTTAGCTAACTGCTCCAGTGTAGGTAAACTACTGAACTGTACTCACCCCAGTAACCTTCCAGTTACTATTCAAACACGCTGCCTTTATTTTGTCTGTGCTGCCAGAGGTATAATGTTGGCTGTGGTTACTTTTTCCACAACAAATAAAGCTGGAAAAAAAACAGAATAAATACACTCAGGCCCGTGGCCACTTCATCTGCAGTATCATAACTCACACAGTTGGAAGTTCCCAGAACAGCTGATTCACACACTCCCGACCGACGCTGCAGCAACAGCCCCACAATGTGCTAATGTCAGTGAGAGGGAGGTATGTGACAGCACGGGGAGGGACAGGACAAGCTTTAAACAAGGATGGCTTGGTTTTTTTGGCTTTTATTATAAATAGCGTCAGAGCAGAATTAAGGAAAAGGATAGACCAATTCCTAATGAGGCTACACTACCCTGACTTGCTTTATGATTTATTTTCTTGTCCATGCTTTGTTATGTAGATAATTATTCAATCACTTTGTATCCTCTGACCTGCTGGGGGTGGGAGCTCTACTATGCAGAGGGAGAAACTGCAGAGTTTAGTTCCCTTCACATCCGCTGGGTTTTATTTTGAGGAGCTTGGTACCTGCACTGCTGTTATTTCGGTAGGACCAAGATTTTTCCAGCTTCTCAGTCCCGGTAAAAACAGTTGCAAACTCTAAGCCAAGAGTGTTAAAACCAAGTCACAGCTGCTGACCTGTTTCAGGAATGGAACAACCACTGACAAGGCATCACTTTGTGTCATAAAACACCTCAGCAACAACTTCAGAGCCACCAGTCAAGAGTTTCTCCTCATCCCACTCCCCTCTACTTGCTTACACTCTTTTTATGCTGGGAAAGGTGTCAACTTCACACTAACAAATCCATTTTTTTTGCTAATACAATGGGGATATTTCAGCATTAATTGAAAATTTGGTCCTTTATTAGGTATAGATAAGTTTACAAATGGTAACAAAAGTATTACACTTCTGAAGAAAACACACCAAATCACATTCTCCTCCTTTAAAACAGTCTGGTTGTTTTGTGTTTAAATGCAAAGAATGCATTTTCCTGATTCTCGTGAGGTTACAGGAATTGGATGACATCACAAACAGCTCTACCTGCAACGCCAGACACCAGTCATTCCAAGTACTCCGTCCTTTCACAGGTTAGTCCTCGATTAACCGATTTTCTTCTGACTTCTACTATTCTTTGAGTCCCAGAGTATAACAATGTTAAAATACACCCAAAATAATAAAAAGTGTAAACAAGAAAGGAGGGAGATGGATACGGGGAGCAGGTCGGGTAACCGCTGCGGAGGGGACAGCGTGGTGCTGGCCAGGGACAGGAGGCCCATCAGGGATACGGAGAGAAGGAACTGGAAGATAAGGAATGACGTGTTAGCGAGCGGTGATTTAACACCTCAAAAGAACCAGCTTCATTACTCGGGTGCTCTCTCTGTTCTTCAATCTATACAGAGATGACACTGCAGGAAAATTATAGCACTTCTCTATCCTGAGACAGAGCGGCTTTCCCCGATCCAGGCTTTCTACAGAGATACAGACATAAAACTGCTTTATGCAAGTCATTCTGTACCATGAAGAACTGCAACTAAGAATGATAGGAATTAAAATTTGCTTACCAGGCTCCTGACGATCTTGGGAAAAGACTTAAACCAAGAAACGTAGCCCTTGAGGGAAAGGGAGAAGGGTTTCAGCTGCAGGTCCTCTGCTGAAGTCTTCTCAAAGACGGAGAAGGAAGCCGTGCAGACGGAGAGGAAGCCCAGCGTGGTGGCAGCGTAGGGCAGCACCAGCCCGTCCTTCAGCAGAAGGGGCAACAGACTGTTAAAACACAATCGCCACAGGAGTGAGCCCACCTTCCCAGTTACGTATTGGACAACGTCAAAAGAAGAGGAAAAAGAATACATTTATATTCACTAGAATCGGGGAAGAACACGGTTTTAGCGTTAACAGGGTCCAACTCACCTGAAAGTTGATACAAGTAAGAACCACGTAGCCATAAAAGGGATTTCGTTTATGATTAAGCAGACTGGGCTGAAACAAGAAGAGGAGAAACAGATATGCAACTGCTGAGATGCCAGCAATTCACCCCCTCAGCCTTTCATGAGGATGCTGTGGTCCCACTCCTCTGGGCAGAGCTCTGCCCACTCCCCACGGGCACCAGCTCACAACATCCAGGTACAGGCAGCACCCCAAGAGCTGCAGCCTCTGCTGGGGTGTCCTGCTCCCCCCCTGCACCCCTTTGAGACACTCTGCCCTGGGCAGGGCATCGCTCAGGGGATGGGAAAACCAACCTTATGGACAAAGGGAGAGAGGGACCCTTTAACGTCACTTTTAGTGAGGTATCAGTCACCCAGTTCAACTGGCCACCACACACCAGCCTTACTGGGCAACTAAGTGATGTCTCTGCCTGAGCCATCCCCTCCCTGAAGGGGTTCAAGACCAGGTTGGAGCAACCTGGTCTGGTGGGAAGTGTCCCTGGCCAGGGCAGGGGGGTTGGAACTAGATGATCTTGAAGGTCCCTTCCAACCCAAACCATTCTACGATCCCCACAGCAGCCTGTCCCTGGGCAAACAGCTCTCCTCTCTGCCACATCCTGCTCCAGCAAACCCAGTCACACCACTGCCCCCGAGACACCGGCGCGGCTGCATTTGTATACTTTCATTTACAAGTTACTCAGAAAATCAAGTGTGTAAAGTTTTTTAAATCAGATCTATTTGTAAGCGAGAAAGCAGCTTGCAATAACAGGACGAGGAAAAGATCAAAATACATCCACAGAAAAATAATTTACTTACACTGACACTAGAAGAATAGATTTTTCATGAACTTGAAAGGAGAACAGGAAAAATGACAATGCACAACTAACCTTAGAAAAGGAAATCAGAGGGATATTAGTGTATGTGACTGCAATGCAAAGCACTGGTTTAGTTTCTCTGCTGGCATAGACTTTACATGAACATGTGAGCTGAACAATCTGATTTTTCTAATCTAATCTAATAGCATTACTTTTACTCCAGTGCTAATTACAAACACCCAGCGCTGCTCCTGTAACCACCTCTACGTACAAAAGAACCTACTATGTTTGAAAGTTTATCCAGAATTAGTCAGAAAACACTTCCTGTAAAGAGCCCTCACTCTTCCTTGGCTTTTTTGACAAGAGCATCCCCACCCAATGCACACCATGTTCACACACAGCAGCACTGGGGAGAGCTACTCACTTTTTTAACATAACATTTAGCTCATCATCGTGAACAGCCAAAACACCAAAGTAAACAAACTTCCCCACCCCCTCCCCCAAATAAAAACAAACTGTAAAACATAAATCAATTCTTGGAAAGGAGAAATGTTACGTTTAGACAATATTGGGATCAACTGTCAAACAGTACTCACATAAAATTAAAAATGTAACTCTGATTTTTGCATGTAAGCCATGTTGATGTGCTTAAATGCAATGATATAATGGATAAGAAAAAGGCAAACATTTAGGAAAATAGCATCATTTTCTTTTCAAATCGCTAATGAGCTTACAATGTCCATTTTGGGACTTTTTTATTGAATTTTGCAGCCAATGCATTAAGAAAAACTTGCATTTTGGAAGCTAAACAAAAAGAGGACACATTTCAACTCTAAACGAGGCTTTAACGCGTACAGAACCTTCTAAAGACTCTTCAGGGGAAGATAAGAAAAATACAGCCTTAAATAAAGAAAATTGAGGCTAAGGGGAAGTCTGGATTTAAGAGACAGGTCAGACCCCTTGGACACGTGACAGCAAAACACTTTTTGATCCCTCTATTCATCAGGAACATTTAGCAGTGACTGTGAGAGCTGTTGGCCACTGTCAGGGATGGATATAAAAGCAGGAGCAATTCAAACCAGACACTTACCAAAGCAAATTTAAAGCCTCGCAGAGAAGGCTGCACCGTCAGTTTTATACAGGTTGGAAGGAGGCTCAGGAAGGTTACAGCAAAACTGAAGAATTTCATAAGAAAAACAGTTTTAACACATGAGAAACTCCAGCTGTGGCATCACATTATCACTTTTGAAAATTATGGAAGTTTGGGAAATTACAGTTGAATTCTTAAGTACAAAATCCCTCAAGAGACTCCCTCACTGAGGGGTCTCCTCTGACAGAAATGCTTCTGGAGAAGGAATAAAGCATTTCCATGAATATTCAGACTCAGCACACCTAGACCCGAATTCTTCACTTCATCAAATAGCAGAACTGTGAACTCTGACTTCTAAGAGCACTAAAAGAGGCAACTCTTTGATAGGGAGAGGATAAAAGTTTTAACTCTGCTTTTAACCAACCGAGTAGCTTAAATCACAACATAAACAAGCAAGAAATTTTTCAGATATGAATATTCCTGACACTACTTTAGGAAAACCCTTATCACCTGAGAGAAAAGTCCAATATAGGAGAAAAAAAAATATTTTTTCAAGATTTTAAACACCACTTTTCATAATGCTTTGACAAAATTTACTCATTTTACAAAAAATAAAAAAAAAAAAAGCCTACCTAAACCAACTTTAGTTACGTCTTACCTGAGTTTTAGTTGAGTTTGAGGTGATACTATATTCTTTATCTTTATAAGGACACTTAGACTGCACCAAATATTGGCTACTTTATCCTGGAAGAGGAATTAGAAAAAAAAAAAAAAGGTAATTAGTGGCAATTTCATTCGTTTCATTTAAATTTCTGTTTGTGACAATAATGGGGCTTTGGAGGTGGGAGATTGTTGGGCTTTCACCGTGATACTGCAGACACTTTTCTTAGATGTACTTTAAATTATTCTGATCTTCAAAAATAGGTTTCAAGAGACTCAATTTAAATGTGTTCTAAAGTAACCGAGAAATAGCTCTTCAGCACAAGAAACTACTTCTTAACTCGTGAGATCACACATTTTGTGAAAATAAGGCTCTGAATCAATCTGTCCCTGATTAAACAGTGCCATGTATGAATCTCTTTTTTTTTTTCCCCCCCAAACAAGGAGACATGCTGTGTATTGTCACATTTCATTACGTACCTGAAGGTATTTAGCCGCGCTCACTGCTTGCTAGCCATGACAGAGTTAACCCTCTAATAAATCAAGAAGCCTAAAGACATTAGCAGTTGTGCTAGGATCGCTTTCAAAATTAAATTTGTAACTACAGCTATCGGGCTCGTGAAACTCATCCCCAAACAGCTGCTTGAATCACAGCTGTGTGGACATAACGGCAGGAGAGAGCCACCAGCACCAACAACTGAGCCTTCGGCCTCACGTGCTCACCAGCCCCACGGAAAATGCACTTGAAATCTGCTGAGGATTACGGGGGGGTGGGGGGGGGGAGTGGAGGGTTTGGCAGCACCAGCAAACACACACGACGCCGACTGACCAGCCAATGTGATTTTACAACCATCAGCATTTGTTACTGCTGCTCTAAATGGGAACCGATTCAAAGAACCTGTTACACGCAGCCCCAGTATACATTTACCGCGCAGTGCTTACGTGGACAATTTCTCATTTTATCTAGATTAGCATCCAGCAAGTCACTCCCCTCATCAACTCTGAAAATATTCAGGCTAATATTAGACTAAAATCCTTATGCTCTTTCAGACTCGCTGGTTATTGTCATTTACAGGTTTCATTTTTAAACTTCATATTGGATTGAAAAAAAAAAAAAAGACATGCAGTGACCAAAACTTTATTTATAAATCCCAGATAGTTCCCAAAGAATAGGGTCACTGAACTGGTTTCGGGTTGGGATTTTTTTTCTGGGAGGTGGTGGGTGTCTTTTGAGGGGGTTATTTGGGGGGTAAAAAGGGTGGTGGGAGAGGATTGTTTGCTTTGGGGTTTTGTTGGCTTTTTTGTTTATTTTTAGTAAACTAGCAGAGAATACACTGAGAAGTTTTCCGTACAGCTCCCTCAATAAAATGCTGCCTTTGGCACATCAGCACGAACTTTTACAGAAAATAGAGGTAGTTGTGATATTATTTATATTAAAAGAAATCTTAAGACAAACCAAACTATGTCAGTATTTGCTTAAATCCCCGTGACATCAAATTCTGATAATTCAAAGTTTCCCTTTATTAGTTAAACTTGAAGTTGATAATTCGCTTTTAAAAGCATATTATTAAGGCTCGGGCCCTAATTAGGAAAAACACCAACTCCCTGTTACTTGGGAAATGAGTACCCTTTCTTTTCTGGGTGAGACTCCAGTGGGGGCAGCAGGGGATTACGGGATTCAGGCTGCAGTAGCTGGCACCTTGCAGCAAATGTAGACAGCCTGAGGAAAATAAAACTAAAATAAGCCTAAAACTTTTGGGAAATATTGTGGAAACTTGCACTGAAAGTACAAGGTGAGTCAAAAGGGAAGTTCTAGGCTGTACCCAAACCACTGGATTTTATGTTTTTTTTAAATAATGAATCCTGTTGGAAAAAAACGCCGAGCAGAATGAAAGACAGAGGCTGAAGCTGTTAACTTTAAAGGTTACATCTTCTAACACTGTCAATTACTATGGAATCTATTTCAATGGAAAAATGTATGGATTGAAGTATGGGTTTGATGATGGGATAAGTGTTGTCTACTCGTATAATATCCTGGAAGATGCCAGCTGAGCTGGGGTTAAATACTGGATTAAATAACTGGCAAGAAAGGAGTGCTGAAGAAGCCATCTCAAATTACTGGTTCTGTGGTGTGTCTCCCACATGAAATCCCTAAAGGTCACGATGAAGGTTTCTCAAGGGATCTAAGAATACAGAACATTTAGAGCAGGGTGGGGGAGAAGAAAACATGCATGCCTCAAACAAGCCTCGGTCAATGGGAAAGAGTCTTCTGAGTACTTGCATGATTTGTGCCATGTCGGTACAGAACGGGAGCCAGCAGACAGCAAAGGAAACCACCACGGTCCCTGCTATTTTAATTAACAATACTAACCTGCAATCAAGAGGAAAAGCTCACGTCAGAAAAGATAAATCCAGCTACTGGTAACAAAAGTTAGTTATTACTTTATAGCATCAACTTTCTTTAAAGAAAAAAGAGATATTGCATGGAAGGCTACAAATCTAAACGAGAGCTACCAGCACCACAGAAAAAGTTCCTAATTCCCAGATTAGTGATAACAGCTCCTTGAGAACAACAGTTCTGTCATTCTCATCCATCACCCTGCAGCCCATATATAATTTAGCTTACAGAATGAAGAGACCCCTTAACAGATTTTCCTATTGGTCCAATGGAAACACTTAACGTAGATCTCAACAAGAAATATTTAATTTGCTGCAGAGAAATACATTACAAGGTAAGTATCTTCCACTAGAAATTAATTCAGAAATGCCCACGTGCAAATAAGAACCACGTTCTCAATGCCAGGCTGCCTTGACATATTCCCGAGAAAGATAAAATGGTTTAATAATCACTTACCCCTTTCCTTTCAGTCCCTTCTTGAAGCATTTTCCAAGTAAATAGCAGAAAAAGGGCAGAGAATGGTAGAGTTCCATTTGCTTATAATTTAAGGCCAAGCAAAATGCCACTGACCCCAGAAGGTCCCAGTCATAAGACAAACAGAGAACACCCCACAAGGCAAAGCCCAGGCTCACTGAGTTGTATATGGTTTTTTATGTCAAGGACCAGATACACATCTTGGCACTGGAAGTCACTAACGAACGCCCCGAGGGACAAGCATGAAATACCATGCAAAATAAGCTTTTCCAAGTTAGTTTAAAAAAAACACATTGCCAGTTGTGACCATGATGTTCAGAGACAGAAATAATTTTACTTCTGTTTAAAGTTTGCAGTTTTTTATATTTCCAAGGCTTGATTCAAAGCTTGCACAGGCAAACGTGGGGACAAATAGTATAATTAACACACACACCTGTAAAATACACTCAGTCAACCCAATGTTTGGTGACCATACTTGCTAACATGCATCAGGATTCATTTTTTTTCTTCATATTTACATGATTAAGGATAAAGTTTTCAAAAGTCTCTCCTCCCAACTCTGAAAAGGTATGTGCAAAATATTCAAATATGTCAGTATTTAATTTATGTATTATTTAGTTCAAGAGCTCCTGAGGTTTTTTCTGATTATATTATACTCACAATGCACCATCCTCCATGAAGGGTTCTCTTAGCTCTTAATACTGTGCCAACAATAAATACTAGTTAGTAAAAGAAACATTACTTCCTTATGACTTTGAGAACAGGTACCTGAGCTCAGCAGAGTTTGAAGAGATTATTTACTATTACATTGCAAAAAAAATAGCGTTGTCTTTTACTGTTATTTTTTACACAATGAGAGAACCCAAATAAGAGATATTCATATTGTCAGAAACGTCACAATATTTTGTTTTCTCCTAGTTGATATGAATAGCTGTGAGAAGGCATTCAGATGCCTAGGTTGTTTTCAGCCCGCTCACATTTCCCACTCAAACCCACCCCATATATTTGAGATCAGATCAGCCGGTAGTTACACCAAAAGGCTGTGATCTCCCAGAGGCGTGTGGCCACAATTAAGGTTAAATAAATATACTGATTACAGGGAGCTGGTCACAGATAGTGATGTTATTCACCAAAGAGTCACAGAGCTTGGAGAGAGCACAGGAGACCATGCACAACATCATCTGTCTCCTTCAAGAGTGTCTGTACACCCATGTCAGTCCTGACACAAGCTTTGCTGAACCTCTTCTTTAAGTTCTTGATACTACGGATTCCACAACATCCACAGACAATCTATTCCAGCATTTCACTGTAATTAAAGTAAAAAAAATTCTTCCTTGTATTTACAAAAACCCCAAATACTCCCTATGGTAACTTGGGCCATTACTTCTTACCCTGTCCACACAGGGTTGCCTTCCTCTTAGTACACTTTTTGCATATTAGAGAACTGTAACCCTGTGCCTTTCCTGGCCACCAGCTTCTCTCACC
>BJBW01007282.1:0-10379 GCA_004320125.1 Scolopax mira
TGAAAGGCTGTTATAAGGTCTCCCCGGAGCCCTCTCTTCTCCAGGCTGAAGAGGTTTTAGTCGGGGGCATTAGCAGTGAAAAGCCAGTTCTGGCTCAGATTGCTCCAGCAGCCCTAATTCATCCCTCAGACACGGCCCGTAGCAGAGATGAGAATTAGGCTGGTCCAAAAGCACCCGGGACTCAGTTTTGTGGGTCATTTTGGTTACGGAGGTAAAGGAAAAAAACATAAATAGGTGCCTGCTCTTGCTGCCCTTGGTCCGTGGACAAACAGACCCCTCAAGCTCCGTCCCCAGCTGGGTAACAGGGTCCTGGGCAGTCGTTCCCCTCTGCCCTTTGATGCAGCCTCTTACAAACTCATAAATTGCCCAGCGTGTGAGGGGGGGATTGCATCCCCATCAGCTGAGAGCACTTCATGCAAGAGCGATTCCTAACTCATGAGCCTCTTTCTAATTAGGGCACGTTACACAAATTCCCCACCCATACGGCTCGGGGTTCATTTTCCCTGCGCTGTGATACCTGCTGGTGTGATTTTAACCTCTATTAGGGCCAATTTCAGGGGTGTCAGGGCAGGGATGGATGGAAGAGCTGAGAGACGGGGGGGCTGTGCCCACCTCCTCCTTCAGCTGCCCCCAGCATCCCTCCGGCTCGCTCAGAGAGCCTAAACTTTGATAATTCCACCCATCAGCAATAACCTGGCTCAGATCTGAGCTGCCACGTCAGCCCTGGACCCTTCACCACCTCCTGCCATCCACTAATGCATCTCCTTCCCCGCATTTACCTGGCAGCTTCACCCCAGACAAGCAGCAGGGAGGGATGTGCACAACATTTCTGACATCATCGAGCAGCTGAAAGGGCGTTTTCCTGGTTAACACCCCAGGCTTGGGGTTTATCAGCACTATTATAAATCAGTTTAGGTTATTAGGGAAAAAAGCAAAGTGATTTTCTGACGGTTTTGCCAGGGTGACCCAAAGCTCCGGGGGCTCTGGATGGTGCCGTGGCTGGAGGGATGCTCCCCTGAATCCCCCCAGCCATTCACTCCCCCCCCACCTTCTGCCCCCCAAGATAATTTTCTTTGCCTCAGATGACATCAAGCACCACCACAAACACTGGGGCATCCCATAGGAAGGACAATACATTAAGGTCAGCATCACCCATGGATTTTAAATTTTCCTTTTCCTCCGTGGCAGAGACAGCCCCTTGGGAAGTCCCCATCACACTAAGCCTGCAGGGTGGGGGACAAGAGCCCCCAGCATCCCAGGGATCCCCCTCACACCCAAAAAGATCTCCACAGAGGAAGGCAACGGTCACCAGGAAAAGCGAAGCCCAAGGGGGAACATCAAGTGACCGAGCTCTGAGAACCCTTCATTTAAATAAAAAATAAAGTCTTTCTGATGCGAAGCCTTGAAAACAGCATTGATCAAAATGTTAAGTTTTCCACTAAATCTAATTTTCCAAAGGGGTGGAGTGGAAGATTTAGGAAAAAGCTGCTTTTCACTAAAAACATCCCGAGCTGCCCTTCACCTGGGGAGACCTGCAGAGCCCCCAGATCAGCCTCTGCCTTCATCCAAACCCTGCTGCAAAAATCACGCCGTGAAAAGTTATTAAGAAAAAAAAAAAATTAAAAACCATCAGATTTTTCACGTTCTTTAAGGAAAACTAATAATTCTCCCTTCTGTTCCCAGGCGGGGAGAGCCCAGTCCTGTGCCCCACAGCCCTGGAGAGAAGAAGAGGCTCTTTGGGTCTCATCCTGCACACCAGCATCACACACAGCACAGCACGAGCTGCAGGGGTGCAGTGCCCCGGGGACAAGCAGGCAAGATTTGGGCAGGAAAAAAACCCCAAAAGGTGAGACACAGAAGGTGGAGGGAACCTCCAGCAGCGCTGGTGCTTCGTTAGTGCATGAGGCTCTGCCTCCCAGTACCACCCAGCGACCCTCCTGGGAATTAATGGGATGCAAAGGGGTTTATATTGTACGCCAGCAGCCACCGCTTACCCAAAGAGCTCAGATTATCTAGCTTTTCCCCCCATTTTCATATTTGCATTAGGCTGACATCATTAACACACTCTCTAGAGTAGGAATTCACACAGCAGCTGCTAATTTCCAGGCGGACAGACCTTTTAACGGCACGAGTTAATATGCAATCACTTTAATTTTGAGCAACCGGCCAAACGATTCCCTTTGCGAGGTAGATTTGATGGGTTTTGTCAAAATCCATTAGGCTTTCAAAGAGGACAAAACCGGAGTTGGGTTACTGGGGGTAGTTTCTGCCCAAGATGTCAAGAGTTTCGATTAAAATCAGCCGAAGGCAGCCGTGCGGGAGCTGCCACCGTGTCCACAGCCAGGGCCAGCCCCCTTGCAAGAGCAGTGGTGGGTTGTGCCCATGCCCAGGGCACCTGAAAGAAGAGGAGCAGCCACGGAAATGGAATGAAAAGGGGGAAAAAAAATTTTAAAAATCATGTATTCGTGCCACAGCTTCCCAGTTAGTCATTCTTAGAGGGACCTCGCCAGCAGCCGTGCATGAAACAGCAGTGAATCCTAATCCCTGGATCCCTGACCCCCAGCAGGGGGAAGCTCAGTGACCCAGATACTGTCCCTTCAGCAGCTCCAAAACCTTCCACAGCACGGGTTGGGAAAAGCAAACCTCCCAGCAACTTCAGCCCCTCCTCCTTGCCCTCCCTTGGCAATGAGGAGCACTCGAAAAGGAGAAAGTTATTTGTATTATGGCTGGGGGAGAAAGGGAAGAAAGGAAAATGGATTTTGATTTTTATATTTTTCAGCTGGTTGGATTCAGTTATTTTGGTGCTTGGTGACGGAGAGGGAAGCTGTCCCCTGGGAATGGTGGCACCAGCAGTGAGGGCAGAGCCCAGGAGAGATGGATACACGGCCCCAGGAAGGGGAACCCCATCCCTAAGAGAAAAGACTCTGTGTTTTTAGAAGCATCATTTTTGAGAACTCCTCTTAAGCCATCAAAGCATCGCCGTGAGTGGTGCCAGGTCACAGCAATTTTGATATCAGAGTCCATCTCAGTGAACCTCTTGGCCACCATCATCATCCCCAGACTCCAGCCATGAGAAGCGTTATCCAGACCCTTTAAAGCAGCTCAAACTTCAGGCTCACGCAGTCGGGCTCCACATTTGCTTTGTAACCAGCCAGCAGAAAGCTCCCGTAAATCATTTTAACACACGTATTTCATAAAACCTGCCTCTCACCAGCTTCCCTGGAAATATAAACCCAGAACGTTTCCAAACCCTCGCGTTTCCTACAAGGAGCTACGAGCGTGGTGAAAACCTTTACTCAACTCTCTCCTCCAACCCATCTCAGGGAGAAAACTTCACAGAAGCAACAGCATCATCAATGCCAGCACCTCCAGCGCCTGTCCCCGGGGCAGAAACCTCCCCGAGGAAGAAGCACCCACCTCCAGCCCCGGGAACCGGCCAGGCCACCCTTCCCCACCCAGCAGCTTCCCCCCTGATCCCTTATTAGCTTTTAAAGGAGGATCAGGGAAGTGCTGCCTGAGCCATAGGGGATTTACAGGGTTTCCCAGGAAATCCTTGAGTACACACAAGTCTCCAGTGGCTGAGATTAAGAGTAAATACATTTACAGCCGTCTTTCTAAAGAAGGTCTCTCCTCCTCACGAGCCAGAGAGGAGGAAATTACACAGATTTCCCTGTCCCCGGGGCAGATCCCCAGCTGATTTGGGTAGGAGGGAAGGCCGTGGCAGGTTTAAGGAACAGGTCATTAGCAACCAGGTCACACAGAACCAGCACAAACCAGAAAGAAATGGGCCAAAGCCTTGGCAGGGACCCAGAAAAGCCATCACCAGGACACGCTGCCAGCTGCACATCTCCAACCCCTACCACCACAGTGGGGACCAGCCCTGGCTGAGAGCCCACGGGGAAAGGAGGGGGGAGGGATAAAAGAGGGGCTCCAGGCACAGCTGGGCATCACATCTGCAACACGAGCAGCAGCACAAATAATTCCCCAGGGAAATTCCCCCGTGCAGGTGGAAGGGATGCTGCTACCGGAGATGCTCCTCCCCCAACCACTCAATAAATATAAAAGACAGATGCCTCGAGCCTTTCTCCAGCTTTACTGCTCTCCCCAGCAGCATCCCTTCTGCCACGACACACATCCAGGGCCCCCAGCAGATGCAAACCAGCAGGTGGGGGGGATTAAACAACCCCATTTTGGCCAGAGACAGCCCAGGTTGAGGAGACCTGACAACCACACGTGTTCCCAGCAGGATCATCCCCTGGGAGGGACAGGGCACACAACTGACCTGGCTGGAAGCATCCGGGCATTCTCAGTAGTATAAATCCATGGGGTGGAAATAAATAAATAAATGCATGCAAAGAAATCCATGCAAACAATGGCATTGTTCATCAAAACATGCTTCTGGGTCCTGCAGAGAGGAACCTGGTTGTTGTGAGCAGGCTGTCAGGCTTCCTGACTGCTCTCCTGAATGAGAGCAGGGAGCGAAACATTAAGCCAAGAAGAGCCAGCTTTCTAGTAAACAAATTACAAAAGTTCAGCCCGGATTCTGGCACCTCTGATGGAAGAAGCTGTTGAGCCCAGATGGGCACCTCCAGGAAAATAACACCAGGAAAATGCCGCCCCTTTTCCCAGCCTGTAACACCTGGGAAATTCAACCATGGAGGGGAGGGAGGGGGAGATGTGCTCGCTGCATCCTCCAGCACCTGCAAAAACAGCCTAGGCATTATTTTTATATATTTTTTTATATAAATAGCATGGAAATACACCAGGGATTTCTGCTGATCCCTATGGGTTTTAATGCCTGTGCATCCCCCACCCCAGGGATGCTTTGGGATAGAGACGACCCCGGATCTACCAGGTTACCTGCCTTAAAAAATGGCATCAATTTGTCAATGGCTTTATTACACAACTAAAACATAAAGCAGGAAAATAAATCAGCATCGCTTCATGCCTTTTTTTTTTCTTTTTTTTGGCCAGGATGAAGGTTTAAACATCAGCCACCCCTTTTGTGTGGCTATAAATACCGTTACGTTAAATATAAACACTGCTGTGGCTGTAACCATCCCATCTTCTGCCCAGACAGACAAGGGTGTCCCCCCCACCTGCCTGTGTTTGGGATAACTCAGGGGACCTTCTCAGGTCACCCTGGCCCCACAGAGCCCCCAACCCATGAAGAGACACAAACCAGCAGCTCTCCACAAACATATTTGCCCAGATTCTCCCAAGTCACAGATGATAGGACAAGGGGTAATGGCTTCAAGTTGCGCCAGGGGAGGGTCAGGTTAGATATTAGGAAATCTTTCTTTCCTGAAAGGGTTGTCAGGCATCAGAATGGGAGGTGGAGGCACCATCCCTGGAGGTGTTCAAGAGAGGAGTTAATGTGGTGCTCAGGGATACGAATGAGTGTTGGGATGGTGTTGTTTTGGGTGTGGTGTGGGTTTTTTTGTTTTGTTTTGTTTTTTAAATTGGTTGGACTAGATGATCTTAAAAGGTCCCTTCCAACCTAGGTGATTCTGTGACTCTGATTCAAACCCCAAGCTTTAGCTGCAGAGATATTTATCTGCACCATGGAAGCAGCAGCCAGGCTGAGGCTCTTTAATTAAAAAGACAAAACCCCACGTAATGTCTCTGTTAAATTGGATTATGGAACACTAAAAATATTTACCAGTAACAAAAAGCCACTTTTTTCCCCAGAGAGGCCAGGGTTTGTCTGTTTCAGCCGGCAGAGGGGGCAGGCAGGGCTGGACTCCCATGGCCCAGGCAGAGCCCAGTTCCCCCCCCCCGGGCTCTGCTGCAAAGGCACAAGCACTAAGGGGAGGAGGGGGCAAAAATCCATCTTTCCCCTCCCAAGCACCCCTTGGCCCAAGGATCTGCGTTTTTCAAACCTCCTCTGACCCCGCACCCGCCCTCAGAGCGGCCTTAAAATTTGACCCTGACACTTTTGGACTGATCCAGGTGCTTAAAACCAACCAGATCCCAGGTCTGGGCTTCCCGCAGCTGCTCTCCCCTTATCTCCTTGATAAACGCAGGGACATCAGATCAGCCTGGAACAGTAAAGCTGAAGAAACAGCTTTTTTTGTAAGCCCCAGGTCTTTTTTCTTTCTTTTTTTTTTTTTTTCCCCTGGCCAGCTCTAGGTTAGATGTTTCCCGCTGACTAAAAGCACGTAGAGAAAAATTCACAGAAAACCAAAAAAAAACCCCCATAGTACAAACCAAGGCAGTCTCCTGCGTCCTGAGTTTAAAGGTAGAAAAGCTCCAGGGACATGAAAACTGGTTCACAGCACAGAGAAATAGAGACAATTCTGTTGGGTTTTTTTCCACCCAGCACTTTGAAGCCCAGCAGAACCCAGAAGCAAGCAAAGCAGCAGTGTGATGAGCTTGCCCGTTCTCCGCCCAGCCTTGGCAAGTAGGTGGCCCCACAGCATGGGGGGCACACATGGAGGTCTCTTGGGTGATGCCACGAGCCCACAGGCAGAGCAGATGCCACCAGGACCTGGAGCCAAGGCAAACCAAGCTGCCTGGGGCACACAGCCTGCTCCTCCTGCTTGCCAGCTGCCACCCTGGCACACAGCTGGTAGGGGTGCCAGCCAAACAGGGGTGAGTTTTGCCCAGCTGCTGTCCTGTCCCCAACACCCCAGGGCTAGAATGGGGGTTTGGGACCTCCGTGGGGGTTTGGCAGTGGGTCTGTCACCTCCATGGGCTGCCCTGAGGTCTGGGACCTCCATGGGGGTTTGGCAGTGGGTCTGTCACCTCCATGGGCTGCCCTGAGGTCTGGGACCTCCATGGGGGTTTAGCAGTAGGTCTGTCACCCCCGTGGGCTGCCCTGAAGCCTGGGACCTCCACAAGGACTACCAATGGGTCTGCCATGGTCATCCATCTGTCACCCACAATGGGGTGAGGGACCTGCCCCACACTCAGCCCCAAACCCCAGGCAGCTCCAGCAGCTCAGACACCACGAGAGGCAGCTCTGGCAGGAGCAACAACCTTGGCCTTCAGCTTCCGACGTGTAAACAGAGACTCCCCCTTCCCGCTGGCTGCTTCCTTCAGGTGCCCGGGCAGATAACATTGTCTGCCTGGAGAAAACAGCCTATCTTCATCCCCCAGGGAAACAAAAATCCCTCCTGTTGTGGTACGAGCAGCTCCAACCCCTCCTCCTCCTGCAAAAGCAACCCTAAGAGGCCCCCACAACATCCCAACAAGCTGCAATATAACCCCCCCCCTTTCCTCCCCCCCTCCAGTCCCCTTTATATGTCCCCAACTAAACCAGCCACAGCTGAGGTGGACTCACATAACGATGGGGCTTGTTTTTCTCCCCCCCAAGCTGTTTTGGCCAGACCAGGGCCAGCCTGGAGCACATGGGGCTCCCTGAGCTCCCTAGGGGCTGGCTGCTGTAGGTGAGCTGCAGCACACACACACACACTGGTTTGGATTTTTATTTTTTTTTGATTTAATAACCAAAGCCATCCTGGGACTGGGGATGAGAACAGCCCTCGGGTTTCAGGGCTATGATTGTAATATCTTCTTTAAAAAAAAAAGCAAAGCCATGTATTTAGTCCCTTTCCCTGGGCTCCCCACGTGCTTGGATAAGGCTAAAGCATTTGGGAGACTAAACTGAGCCAAGCTGAAGGCACCAGTTTAGGGATGGGAACCCCCTGGGAGGGGAGATGGGGATGTGCCCCCCAGCCACCTGGGGGTCACGGGTGGATGTGAGCACCACAACTTCCCCTCCAGAGGAACATAAATGCTTCACCATTACAGATAAAAGCCTGGAAATGCCCCAAAATGCCCCCCGGAGCAGTGGAAAGCCCAGAAAAGGTGAAGGCTCCTCCAGGGGTGGCTTTGTGCCCTGGCTGATGCTGATGGTGACACTCGAGTCTGGCGTCGGGGTTAAGGGACCTGCAACCCTGAGGAACATGCTGCTGTTGGGGCTGTAAAATGTGAGATCTCGGCTACTCCCAACTAAGCACGTTATCCACTTAAAAAAAAAAACAAAAAAAAAACAAACAAACAAACAAAAAAAAAAAACAACAAAAAATGTAGGCATGTCATTCCTGACGTTTCTGGGATTTTTGCGCAGATTTTTTTTAAAAATGGAGCCCAAACCCAGCCTCTTCCAGGCCTCTGGCCACCCTCAAAGTACAGAAGTTCCTCTTCCTGTAGAGATGGAATTTCCCATGTCCCAGTTTGTGCCTGTTGCCCCTTGTCCTGTCCCCGGGCACCGCTGAGAGGAGCCTGACCCCATCCTCTTGCCCCCCACCCTTTAGCTATTGCTCAGCATCCATGAGGTTCCCTCTCAGTCTGCTCTTCTCCAGCTGAACAGCCCCAGGTCCCTCAGTCTTTCCCCCAGCAGAGAGATGCTCCAGCCCCTCATCATCTTTGTAGCCTCTGCTGGACCTTCTCCAGGCTCTGAAGTCTGGAGAGATCCTTCTGTCACCGTGGTTTGGGGACCAAACCATCTTTTTCCAGTCCCAGACCCAGTGCACAAGCTCTCCTTCGCCCACTCTTCGGAGATTTTCATGGCACAAAACCATTGAGGAACTGGGGAGAAGCTGGTTCCCAGTGGCAGAGGCTCCTGAATTTGGGATCCTGCCCCAGCTTTGCTGCAGGAGGAGCTACATAAAACCGCGTAGGAACATATGGCCCGGCGTATGCAAATGCATTGTCACTCAAAGAATAAAGCAGAAGGGTTTCTGGTGAATGTTTCTGAGCAGAACAGAGGGCAGAGATGTTAAAAAAAAAAATTAAAAAAAAAAAGATGGCAGCAAATCAAGTCCTGAGTAGATCTGCAGTATCTAGGTTACCTTAATTATGTTCGGCTAAATATGGATGCCAATTAATTAGAGGGCTGATGATCTCCAAAGAAAATTATTTTACTTTTAATGAGCTAATCAGTCCCTATTTGAAAAAAAAAAAAAAAAAAGAAAAAGAAATGATGAGATTGTACAAAGGGGCGTGCAGCCACTTGACATGGCGTGGTCTGCTCTGGCTGGGGTCTATGGGGTGCGATGGTGCCAGCATTTCCTCACGGGGCCAACGATCCCCTCGGAACAGGTTGCAAAGAGCATCCCACCCCCTCTGCTCTTACCCTGCTGGGGCTGGACAAGGTTTGCCAGAAAAAAGAAAAAAAAAAAAAAAAAAAAAGGTACTTTGCTGGCGAAACCAGTTCTTAGCTCAGGATTTAGGGTCAGGAGGAAGTGGCCTGTGGACGGGCATCCTCCTGGCTCGGGCTCGGTGGCCCGGGGAGGGAGGCAGAGATGGAGCCTGGAGCCCTCCCCTGCTCAGACAAAGCTCCTGCTTTTCCGAATATTAATAGGAGTCAAGCTGTGCGCTGCAATTAAAACGCTGATTATAATTTCTTCCATCTGTAGCTGATTCTGCTCCAGGAATTAAAGAGAAAGGCAGCCCCAGAGACAACCACCTTCTCCCCATGCGTGTCGCATGTCCTCATACGTGGGGGGTCTTCAAGTGACGTGGGGTCAGAACATCCTTGAGGGGAACGAGTGCAGCTCCTCCCCTGTCAAAAATGCTTCTGAGAATGAGAGATTCAGAGCCCCGTGTCCCCTCCTGCAGCCCCAAAGCTGTGGGGTGAGGGCAGGATGCCCAGGGATGGGATGCGGGTGCCAGCTGAGAGCTGCTGGGCCACACACTGGAACACCAGCAGGAGAGCACCAGCACAACGGGCAGTGCCCACTGCCCAGGTTGGTGATGGAGGCTGAAAAATAAATCTTAAGCCAGGTGGCATCTGCTAGAGGGGCACAAAGCAAAAGTCCCCAGGGCTCTGCAAATTTCTGGGATGTGAAACTCGAGGGCTGAGATTATATGGACTCGCTCAAATAAAGGGCAAGGGTGGCTACCTGCCAGGCAGGACCAGGGGCTCCACGGGGACTGCCCAGATTTTGGGGGGCCATGTTGGTGAAATTCTGGGGTTACAAACCCCAGCGGCCTCTGCCACAGTGAAGGGGCAGGATGGAGACGTGCCCAGCGCCCACCTGCTCACCGAGAGATGCCAAAAATACTGGAGCAAAGAGAAGCTTTTAACAAATGTTTCATTTTCTTCATAAAGAAAAAAAAAAAAAACAACAAAAGACCTCCCTGAGGCAGCTGTAAATCCTCCCTTCCCCACACAAGAAAACTCCAAAGGGAAGGAGAGAAGAGGCTTCCATGCATCCTGCTGCAGGAAGGGATTCCCGGGATAATCACAGAATCACCGGATCTTCATGGTTGGAAGGGACCCTTGAGATCATCAAGTCCCACCATACACACACACACACACACCCCCCAAAAATACCCCAACCCAACCCCACCCCAGCAATGTCGGGCACCAGAGCATGCCCTGAAGTGCCGCATCTACACGTTTCTTAAATCCCTCCAGGGATGGTGAC